>JANHGB010027727.1:0-19172 GCA_026283785.1 Coracopsis vasa | reverse complement strand
TTAAAGTTTAGAGTTTAGAACAGGTCTCAAGTCACTTAGGCAACTAAATTGTCTAAGCTTATTCCTATTTAAAGTCATTCCAGAAGCAGACAGGCTGAACGCTGAGCACCCAGCAGCGATGCTGCATCAGCTAGTGAGTATTTTGTGAAGTTCTGCCTCAAATCAGATTACGGTGACCCACAGTGAAGTTTTAGCCCAAATGAAACTTGGAGTAAGAAACTTGGGATTTGGAACTCTGCCTTTTTTTTTTTTTTTAATAATTTTATCTTAAAGTATTAACAGTTTAAAGATCAAGGGCCAGCTTGTGTCCCATGTTCTATGTGCAGAACTCCCACTGTTGCTAGTGGGAGTTTCACAAACATATCTGGGGCAGAATGTGACCTTGGTATGTACATAGCCTCTTTGGGTAACATTAAAACTTCAAAATCAGTCATCAGTTAGATTTACATCAGGATAGTTTTAATAAAATGGTTTAAAAAGGACAATTGTGCTGACCTTTAGGGTGAGCACCATCTTTTCTTGGCAAATTGCTCAATGAATTGAAATTATGAATCCCAACAGACATGTATTTATTTTGCCATATAAACTGCTAATTCTCTGGTGACTATGAAATTCATGTGCTGATTCTATGAAGAAGAGATTTTGGGTAGATTTTTAAAAAACAATAAGAACATTATAAAATCTCACCTAAGGCAACAATACAGTTAATCAACGTTTAGTACCTTATAACCAACCACTGTTTACCTTCTGTTTCTTGAAGACCATAATGCAATAGTTCTGATTGCACAGAAAGAGTAAAAAGAGAGGTGTTGGGGGGGAATCATATTCCTTCTGCCTTTCTTTTTAGGCAAAACTCCCTCCTAATCAACAAATAAATCCAAGTTTAAGAAACGACATAAGGTTGGAACCCAAATTACAAGCACAGTGTGAAATGCACTCCAACACCTTTATCCTCAGCAATCAGACTGCATTCTATTAACATCTGTCACTAGTTTGACCAGCTTTTATCTCTTTAGTATTAGCATTTCAGCAAATGATTATGTAATTAACATATTAAATAACATTCAGAAAGGGGACAGATCACATTTGTTCCAAGGAAAACTTAAAATATTACCAGGATACATCTAATCTTAAAGATTAGAAAGCCAAACATGCATAAAATAGATTTAAGATATCTGACTTCAGATGCATTCCCCAGGAATACTCTTATTTAGAGAGGAAAAAGCTTCTGTGGAAGAATACTGCTGGTCAGAGTATAAACTAAAAACTACCTGACTCAAGCTTAACAGAAATATTCTCAATTTCCAGCCAGTCCTTTACTGTCCATTATAGTATTATCACGTCTTTGGAAGCAATAACAGAGCTACAGCAAAAAGAAAATTATGGAGTAGATGTTAAAATGGCAAATCATATAATCCAAACCGTGCAGCTCATCTTTTCAGCCTAACTTTATGCCCATGTTTATTTAAATTAAAGTCAAAATAAATGTAGAATGTGTTGAACTGGCACCAATTTTATTGCATTGATCCCAACATAAACTAGAAATAAGGGATTTATTCAAAGGTAAGTTATTTTTATTATCTTGGTCACAGAAAGTAAAATTAATAAATGAAGCAATATCTTTGGCACGGATTTTTCCTCTTAAGAAAAAAAAAAGAAAAGTAATACTCTTATATAGAGCTTATCCATTAGGAAAATTCACATGACTTTATGGACTGCCAGTATAATGTAAAGGATCATTTTACTTCATGTAAGAACCAGCATGCAGGAGAAAGAAGGGCTTCTGAAAAAGCCCTTCAGCAGACCAGTGGCAGAGCCAGCAACAAGAGACAGGAGAAAGCCCAAGTTAAAAATTTTATTACACCAAATTTTAGATTTTACAGCAATTTTTTATGAAATTCTGCCTCACCTTTCGTGTGTTTCTGTTTTACCATTTCCCTTATGGCTGACTACACCTTCAGGCGGACTTGGGCACCTCTGCTAGTAGTCTGAATGGCCACAGCACAGGTTAGCTCCAGTTTACAAACCACAAGTCAGAAAGGCATAGCACCTGCCTTCAGTAAGATGTGCTAGATCCATGCACTCAGGCACATCTCACCAATGCAATCACCAATGCAGCACAGGATATACGGAAAGTAATATTAATGCATACATCTTATAGCAAGTGACAAAGCACAGACAGGCCTAATGCTGCTGTCCACCTCGACAGATACAGCCCAAGTTTCCCAGCTGCCCTCAGCAATACCAAGTGACGTCTCAGCTCCAGAGACATATTCAAAAGAAACGTGGAAAATTGTTCATGATAAGACATGATAGTGAAAAACATTCTTGGAGACTACTGAAAGCTATAAACTAACAGATGCATGGAATGCACTTATAAATGTTTCCCAAGATCTCATCTAAGACCAGAACTTGGCCTCCCTGGGTCATGGGCTTCCACATTCCTAGGATGCCTAGGAATGAGTAGGACATGACTGTGACAGATATGTAACTGCCATGTATCTCCACTCTCGGAGAGTATTTTGGAAATATGACAGAAACTGCCTGGACAAATCCCTTATAAAATAAGAGATTTGTACTGAGATACTTCATGACCCATCTTTGGAGTATACTATCAACTTACTAATATCAAACCACATAATTCAGAGAGATGACTAACCACCTCCCCCATTTACCTTCAGAAGATAAAGCAGTTTACAGAACACAGAAGTAACCCCCTGCAGCCAGGATGTCAAATCAGAGGGGAAAACTGATTACATATCTCAGATCAAACAACTAATACATAATCTGGTATCTTTGTTTTTCAAGTGGCTGTAGATTTATTGAAGCAGATTCTCATCTGAAGTAAATCAACATCCTTCATTAAATCAATTAACAGTGTTTTCCCGACTCTCATTAGATGTTGATTGGGCTGCTGGAATGCCTGTGGTCAGAAAGCACTGGGGAAGTCTCAGGAGAACACATGCGGTCTTTAGGAGACTTCCTGCTCCCAGTGACCTCTCCAGGCACAGGCTGAAGACATTGTTTTCCTTATAAAAGGTGCTTATGGGAAGAAGATGGGTTCTAAGGTTTACTGTGTGGTTCTTCTTTGAGGTGGGAAGGAGATGAAATTGAGTGTAACTGGCCAAATTAATCTTTAGGTTTTGGGGGTTTTACTCTTGCTGACAAAAGAAGCCAACAAGTAGTAAAGATTAAACAAAGACCTTTAAATTTGGTTTATCAGCCATGATCATTGCCAGTAGTACTATTTTGATCCATAGAATAAAACTTTAGAGCTTTACATGACACTAAAATTATCTGTATGGATAGTTTCTCCAGATGCTGAAAAATACTTCTTATTTTACAATGCTTTGCAACACTTCAGAGCAAGTGCCTGCAAAAAAAAGTGCTTCTGATATGCAGGTTTTGGTTTTACCTGATTTTGGATTCAGTGGGCACAGCTGTTAACACCTCCAGACTTTAAAGCAAACAAAGAAAGCAAAGCCAAGACTGATCTTCTGGGGTAAAAAGCAATAGGGGCACTTCAGCAGACATAGGTAATGTCAAGCAGAAACAGCTGAAGTGTACATATCTGTGCTTGTACTTACTTAAAAAAAACAAACCAAACCAAAACAAAAAAACCAAAGAGAGAATAGGCCAGAGTCAGAAAGTATGAATTTTGCCTGAAACTGGACCTGTGATTCCCGAGTCTGATCTAGTAACAAATGGCTGGTTAGGTACCATCATAGTTCGAATATATCTGTAAAAGATTACAGGATTATTGCCGGTTTATAGAAATCTTTTTAACAGGTTTCCCAGAACCCACGCTCTCCATTAAAAGGTATGCTTTTTGCTTTATGCCTCCAGTCAGGCTTTTTCTGCTTTCCAAGTATCTGCTCATGCAGGTTTATTTACAGCTTATAGAAATAATGAGAAGATAAGTGACTTCAAACCTGGCTCTCCATCACTTAACTTTCAAACTGGCTAAATCTTGAAAGCAAATGCATTCTGGGTACAATGACAACTGTTCAGGTTCACTGACCATGAAATTCTCATCCTGTTACAGCCAAGATTTGTATTTCTCTCTGCTTTGCAGCACATCTGCTGAGCCAGGCTGGCAACTGAGAATTTAACTTTTCTTTTTTCTTGCTAAGCTGGTGAAGACAGCTTTAAACTAAAGACACACGTGGTCTCTAGGAGACTTACTGCTGCCAGCAACCTCCCCAGGAACAGACAGAAGAGTGTTTAAGGGTTATGGTCAACAGATTTATGTCCAAGTGGAGATCAGTGATGAGTGGCATTCCTCAGAGGTCAGTATTGGGACTGATGCTGTTCAATATCTTTGTTAGCGACATGGACAGTGGGATTGAGTGCACCCTCAGCAAGTTTGCCATAGACACGCTGGAGGGAAGGGATGCCATCCAGAGGGTCCTTGACACACTTGAGAGGTGGGCCCATGCCAACCTCATGAAGTTCAACCAGGTCACGTACAAATTCCTGCACTTGGGCTGGGGCGATCCCAAGCACAAATACAGGCTAGGCAGAGACTGGATTGAGAACAGCCCTGAGGAGAAGGACTTGGGAGTGTTGATTGACAAGAAGCTCAACATGAGCCAGCACATGTGTGCTCGCAGCCCAGAAAGCCTGGGCTGCATCAAAAGGAGTGTGACCAGCAAGTAAAGCAAAATGATTTTATGCCTCTACTCTGCTCTCATGAGACCTCACTTGGAGTACTGTGCACAGCTTTGGGGCCCTCAACATAAGAAGGACATGAAGCCACGGGAGCAAGTCCAGAGGAGGGTCACAAAGATTATCAGAGGCCTGGGGCACCTCTTCTATGAAGACAGGCTGAGAGCGTTGGGCTCGTTCAGCCTGGAGAAGAGAAGACTCTGGGGAGACCTTAGAGCAGTTTCCAGTACCTAAAGGGGACCTACAAGAAGTCTGCAGAGGGGCTTTTACGAGGGCATGTAGTGACAGGACAAGGACATGTAGCTTCAAACTTTAAACAGGGTGGATTTAGACGGGATATTAGGAAGAAATTCTTTACTGCGAGGACGGTGAGACACTGCACAGGTTGCCCAGAGAAGCTGTGGCTGCCCCATCCCTGGAAGTCTTAAAGGCCAGGCTGGATGGGACTTTGAGCAACCTGGTCTAGTGGAAGGTGTCCCTGCCCATGGCAGGGGGGGTTGGAGCTAGATGATCTTAAGATATCTTCCAACCCAAACCTTTCTGTGATTATCCCCAGCATTATAATGCTTTTTCTCTCCTCTCATAAAGTACATTTGGCAATAAAGGTCTATTTAAACACTTTCATGTTTTCCTTATTTACCTTCAGAAAATGTCCTGAATTAAATCCTCTGATGATACTCTAATAGGAAAAGATGTTCTGTTGACCAAGGGCAAAGTAAGAAGCACAGTCAGCTCCTTTGATCTCAATGCTGAATTAACTCCTCTTACAGTACTCTAACAGAAGATGTTCTGTTAACCAGGGAAACGGTAAGAAGCACATGTCTTTTGATGTCAGTCTCTCAATAATTACCTTAATCAGGAGGCAGCAGAACCTTTTCCTTCCAAGCAAAAATAATATTGACTTGTTTGTATGAATTGCAACACCCAGAGCTGAACAAATGGCTTTCTCAGCACTGTCAGGACTGCTGCCTGCAACTCTTCTCAGGGAGAGGGGGTAGACTAGCTCAGGAGGTGAGTCACAGCAGATCTTCCAGTGAAAGTTTTCAAAACCCAGCATATTTCTGAGAGAAATTACAATGACAGAAGCAAAAAAGTCATTGAAAGGCTGTCAGCTGGCTTGATTTCTCTCTCTTCTGAATGACAGTAACTGTGATGCACTCCTTAAATCAAACCTTCCCAGTGTCCTTTCCTTTTTAAAGCAGGTCTCATCAATTTAGGTGACACGTGCCACACTTCCCTTCTGCTTTAGTTTAAAACAGCTCTCAGGGGAAAGAAGTCCCTGTTTCCCTGAAACACCTCCTGCTCTTGCTCTGAATGAAGTGACCCCTTTGGTTTACACAGCACATCTCCTCTCTCTAGTTGAATTAACACTGGTTGCAAGCAAGACCTTCAGCAGTTATTCTCTTTCCCCACAATTTCCTGTGTAGCTTTCAGCAATTATAGCATAAAAAGAAAAATCAGGGAAATCTTAACTTTCCGCAAGTGTAGTGTGTCACACTTGAGTATATAATGAGAACAGAGCTAAAAGGCATTCAGGTGTAGGTCTGTCAGCATAGATACACACACTACGGCAAAATCTTGGTCATGTAGATGTCCTGGCCATTCCCCATGGATGTACCCAATACCTGGGGCTGAGGCTGTCCCGGTGCCCTCTGCTGCCCCGCTGCTGGCCAGGGTGGTGAGATGGGCCCTGGCTGCCAGATCCTGCCCTCATGGACGTTGGGGAGCCCCACTGCTCATACCATCCTGCTCTTGGTAAACTGGAAAGACGCCTTTGCAGCCTACATTTATACCTACAATAAAGACTATCACTTTCTTTCTTGTTTTTATACTTTTTACAAATCGAAGTACTCACAGTGTCATTTGATGTGATTAAAATAAATACACTAAAAGTGCCAAACATACAAAGTATACATTGCCTCCAGCATTTTTCTGTGGGTAAGGATTTCAGTTCACAGAACACCAAGGACATATTTTTTAAAACCAAATTTTCATCCACAATCTCTCTGTTTTATAATAATTATAAGTTAACATAGTCGATGATACTGTGCTTTATTTCCCCTCTTATAGTTGTCATTCGACAGGTTCCAGGTAGTACTTTTTTATTTTTTTATTTTTTCAGAAATATAAAGCAGAATAGAGCCATTCTTCCAGTTAATCTGTCTAATCTAGCTGGTTTTACCATTTTGGCACTTTAAGAAAATTAAGTGCTGCTTACACAATTCTGCCAAGTTTTTTACAAAAGGCAGTTTAACTGTTTTCTAACAATTTTTTCATAAACCATGCATTGATCTTTCCATAGAAAGCAATTAATACATTTAGGGTGCAAATCTGCTCAGTGAAGCACCATTCCTGCCTGACCAAGCAGAATCTCACTGCTCTGCCTAGCCTCACTGGGGTGAACCCACCACAGGCTGCCCCACCAATCCCCTCGGTCCTCCTGCACCTTGGGGCATATTTTCTACTATGAAGCTCGTCAACACTCTTCCTATTTCATTTTCTGGTAGATTGTAAGGAGATTAAGGTATACTTTGAAAAGCAGTGCAAGCATAGAGCATTTATGTAACTCAAAATTAGAGAGTAAATGGAATAAAAGAATGGACAGAAGCCATATGATTTAAAACCTATTGTGGAATAATAAGAAAGTTTTATTACAGAGCACTATAGAGACGCTTTATCATATCAGGCTGTAGGAGGGCCTGTGCACCCCTTATAGACTGCAAACACTCAGCTATGGCTTCCTAATGACACAGTGACTTGCTTTCGTCACTAAATGCACTGAAAGAAAGTAACTGAGATGCTCTTTGTTCCAGCTTTATGGGTTTTTCCTGGTTTTTTTGCCTTTTTCCTGAAGACATGGAGAGAGAAGATCTAGTTACACTTGTGTTCTGCCACTCACTTTGAAGAGCGCACCTTTTTCTTTCCTATGTGCCTCCGTGTTAGGAAGCCTGAGTATCAACATGAGATCTTGAAAGTGTAGCAGCTATTTTCAGCATCCACCCCTCTTAGTTCTCCATATCACTGAGGTACCCAACCATTACACATACAAGAAGCCAAGTTACAGCACTGAACTCTGTTCAGCGTCTCCCAAACAGAAACTAACATACATATCTAGATCTACTTTAAAATTCCCAAGTTCCTAATAATTTAAACTTCTTAACAGTAGAAGTATACATGCAATGGTATCATATGGTGGGTCTTCTTCTGGTAATAAATAAATCCATTAAATTATTTTCTCTTGAATAAAAATTATGGATAACGGCGTAATACCTAAGTTTACCTAAAGCTAGATACATATTTAATCACAATTCTATGAAATTTCATTTCAATTTATGTGTCAACAATATTGTAGCGCATGTTTCTTTTGTTTCTTCTATTTTAAAGTTATAACCAGTATCTGCAATGCAAGAAAAATTCTGTTCATTCTGTATCTGAACAACAGTTCAGTCTGGAATCTAGTACGTCTAGGTGACAGGAGTGGGCTTGTAAATGTGCTATAACCATAAAACAAGATGGTAGCTCCCTGAAAAATACACTCCAGACTTCAGAAGCACTTTCTGAAGGGTTAAGTTGCTAAATAAGTTTCTACTGATCACATAACACTTTATTTTTAATGTGAATCAGGGAAAGGATTTCTGTGTAACCTCTCTTTCATGAAGGATGATGGAGCCAGAGAATAACAGTTTTGTTAGGCAAATTTGTTACCCTTTGCTGTGGCTTTGCTTGTTTCTGCAGTCTAACACGCTTCATATTCTTAAACAAATTGATTTGGGCTCTACAATTCAGTTGGGAATTATGTCATCTACATTACTGCTTACTGTCACACACAGCTGATACTGTATTTCAACATCTTCACAGACCACAAACATCAGTTTTGCTGACATCAGTTAAGAAAGTAAAGATGTATTTATCTTGTAAAAGTTCTTTTTCTGAATGAACATGCTGCAGTCTGATTCAGCTCTTGGTCTCAGCTTCAGGAGCTACCTTTTCTTGCACGGAAGTTTCTTCACAGATGAATTTCTGCTAAAAGGACTGAACATAAGAAGTCATATCCTGTCTCCTGGCTTCTTATTCAACTAGAAACTGGAAAGAGCTCTTTCCAATGGGCTTCTTAATATTTATTTGTTAAATATCTTAGTATTTACAAATAGACATATAAATACCCATGTTAAAAAGAAAAAAGTGCATTTATTTAATTTTCAAAAAGTATTTATTTTTAGATCTCTCATTTTTAGGTAAGAAAAGAAAACTTTCACTGCTTATTTTTAAAACCATTGGCTTCAACCAATTTCGTAAAATCAATAATGAATGGAGAACAGACTGTTCTTCAAATGTCTTTCACAAGAAAAGTGCTCCACTTAAAATGCAGAAAAGGAATTTCACAGTGTTGCTTACACTGGTGAATGCTTTTTAAAGTTCCTACAAGCCATGTATCTGCTTATCTCCTGCTGCTACATCCCCAGGTGTACACAGTTTTCCTACAAAACAGAAGCCAACCTGGAGGGTCCTGTCCAAGGCAGAGCAGCACTTTAAGGGCCAAGCAAACTTCTCTGCTGGTGTGTGTGTTATTCCCACTTCTATTCCCTCAATGCAGAGTTACATTTTTATATGGAGTTCAAAGCTATACTCTGAATTTCTCAAGCACTTCACAGCACTATTATTTCAAAGTTGTGAAAACCAATGTGTCATAATGGTGGGGGGGGTAGGGGGTGGGGAAAAACACTTGTACAGATTGTAATATGGAGAAAACAGCAACAGCTGCAACACAGGCTGCCTTGCCAAACTTCACATGCCAGAGTTTGAATAAATTACTCTATAATTGAGCAAAAAGGCTGGATATTAACAGGGAACATTACATAATGCTGCTAACTGGTAATATACATTAAAGAGATAGAATATGACATTACACAGAACTGTTTAAAAAGTAAATTGACAAATAATACGCTTTCATTGCAGATTATCAGAAATGAATGGTATTTCCATGATTTCAAGTCTTTTCTTTTTGAGCCAACTACTGGTTTTAATGGATATTAGGAACACACACAGTACTGGTTGTGAAGTAATTGTTTTGTTTTGTATGCCAGAGCCATCAAGGGTGCTTCCAGCATCAGCTGATGGTCTAATTTGATCTATTCAGACTTATTAAAGCCTTGCCTTACCTTAAAGTAAAACAAAACAACAGAAATACTAAAATAAAATTGAGTTAAGTAGCACTAAAAATACTTTCCCGTTATAAAAGCTTTTCCTCTCCTCGGAAGACACAGTTTACAGCTTGTAAGTGAAGAAAAAATTCGTAACTGCCTCCAATTAATACAGCCATAAGCATATGTCAGCTCACCAAGGAAATCTGCTGCATGAGGCAACTAGAGAAACCGAGGCAAGCACACTTGAAATAAGGCATGATTATATGTTTCAACTGTGGCTGCTAAGAGACGGACACTACCAAAGCAAATATAAGAAGAAAAAAAAGCAGAACTGGATATAACGTTTACTCTCAGGTACCAATTTCTGTCCAGTGAGAAAATCCAGAGCACCTTGCAGATTACAGTTGTTGTCATAGGGTCTTTAAGAGTTCCAGGAAAACTGCTGCCAGTATGGACATTGGAAAAAAAATATCCTCCAAATTAATTCATTATCTGACTAAACTGCCTGTGTCAAACAAAGTGTAGACCCCCTGTTCAGAACTGCTTTATTCTTGCGCTCCATGGCCATGTCATCAGTTGGCCATGGGTCAGGAATTGCAGACTACCTGGAAGAAAATATTCTAAAATAGGAAAAGATATCGAGTTCCCAGGAAATTCAGCAATGGGCACATCTGAAGGAAGTGACTAGGAATCCCTTTAAAGGCTTTGTCTTCTCTCCCAGAGAGGCTGGCTGATACAGGTTAGCTGCTAATGAAGTGCTTCTACAGCCTTTGTAGAGAAAATCCACTCCATGCTGTTCTCAGAGGAAACAGATGTGTGAAAAATGGAATATTAGGAGCCATGGTAATGAAAGTTCTTGATAATTAAATCAGTAAAAAATAGCTCAAATTTATCCCACTGCAGGTTCTACCTAGTATGCAAAGTGTATCACTCACACACTCAGCCATTGACTGGCTTTTGCTTCTTGACAACAAATGCCAGTTTTCTAATTCTTGCTTTGACCAGATAAAGTCTTTCAGATATGTCCTGTTTCAAACTCTTGATGGCTAACTACTAAGGTTAAATTCATAACAATCTTGATAGAGAAATGTGGTTTATTTAAAATGTAAACACATTAAGATCCATTATCTTAAGATATATGGCTAATTTGTGTACTACATTCTCTAGAATTATGGTTTAAAAGATGCATTTTAGTGGATAATCTACAGCATACTTTATCCTCCGTAACAGTACTCATGGGAATTTTACATTCCATTCATTTTTCTATTTTATGCTCATGCTAATAATACTAGTACGTCAGTGTTCTGCAGCAATATGTGCTTGAAAGAGAAACAGAAATATTTGCTTTCAGTATTTCAGATTAAGCTAAGCATTACCATTTCTGCATTACCTCATTATTAAGAACTACAGTTTCCCTGTAGGATTTAGGCAGCTGAGTGGAATACAGCTGGAATATGAGTTTAGATCCAAAGGAAAACTCTCAAGACTTCATCTAATTAATTTGTTTATAATCCAACTTCAAAACACTTTATTTACTTCCAGAACTGTTGCTGTCTTATCTGAATAAATTGCTACTGGCCTTCTGCCTTGACCTGATGGAGACCCTCAAGTGATACATCTCTTTGTTTAAGCCATTCCATGAAATACAAGTCACTGATGAGACATGGATGTAGGCAGTAAGATTCGGCTCTGCACCTGCGGGATGGTCACAGAAGCAGAGCTCCCCACCCTACCGCTGTCAGCAGCACAGCAAGGAATTTGCCCACCTCAGAATTGCTTTTACATTTCAGGAATACTCAACCATCCACCTTCCCTTCCTTTTGAGGAACCAGACCTTTGCAATGTGATACTTCCCTGTTTTTCCACAGTATTACAACAAAGTAAGAAAGAAACAAAAATATTCCGTTAAAATCAAATCTACAACAACATTATGTTTTCTATAGGAGCTGCTAAACTTACACTGCTGAATATGATGCTCATATTTGTTTAAAATCTGTGTTAACTTTGAACACGCAGAGGAACTTCACTGCAAATGCTACTTTACTCAAACCGAGCCTTCTGATTTGGCAGGGCAGTGTCTGTGTACAGATCCTGGTTTCTATGACACAGATTTAATTACTTGCCTCTTTTTAGGAGATGCTTTTGAATTCTCCGGATTGATACTGAACAACGTGATATGAACATTAAATATATATATATCATCTGAAAGACCATAGTGCCCTGATACACTGGTTTTGGCCACAAAGCTTTTGGCCACAAAGTAAAAAGTTTCTTCTTGTTCTTTTCATTCCTTTGTCCCATGTATGGCAGTGGAACAAAAGAGGCAACACACTGTGGTTTGCATATCTGAAAGGGAGAGGTTCAGAGTATAGAGATGGTGCCAAGAATGTCCTAGAATAGCTTTTTTGCAGAAGCATGTGTCCTCAGCTTCATGTGCTTGGAAAACCTAGTGACACTACAGATGTGCCTTAAATAACGTGCAGGTTTGAGTAGCTCACTGAACAGCTGCAATACGAATTTGTTTCCAGAAAGCCACTGGGAGTGGAAGGAATCAAGAATAGGGATTTTTTTTGTTTTTTAAAGTTTGCATATATTCCTTTATTGCCACACAGCCCTTCCAGTAAAATTACTTTAAAAGCTGCTCTGCAGCTTATAGAGTGTTACAAATTACTTTCAATTTTACCTCAGTAACAAAAATAAATGGTATGGGTGCAGAGGTCTAACTGTGAAAGGCAAAATTCAGTTCCTTTTCTGGTTCACTTCACAAAGCGCATTAACAGCTAGCTGAAATCAGTGAAATATGTGCCAGTTTGGGCACAAGCACACTTGCTTTGCAAAGACCACTTTGCAAAAAGGCCCTGATTACAGAGTAAAGAGGTTAATCACCCTTGTAACAATAGACAGAAGAAGCAACAACTACACTTAGATAACTATACTTAGTATTGGTCCTATCCTTATTTGTGTGAGCAATTTTTAGTTATTCAGTGTTCTTGACCAATTCTAATTGGTATTGTTACCTCCTACGAGACTGCTCAAAAATGTAAAGGCACTTATTTATTTTTGAAGACAAAAATAGAGTTCAAATTGCTGGTTCTGTAAGGTTCTTTATTATTATTTTTAGTTTTGCATTTTCAGCGCCAATTCACATGCCTAAATGCTCAAAACAGAGTGCTGACAGCTCTCGCTTCCTCCGCAGCACAGTACGGTGGGAGACGCATTTCTTCAGAAACAATAAGGTCAATCTGGTTCCTTTTCCGAGCTGCCCAAAGTATAATTTTTGCTAAGATTAATATATACTTGTGTGCTGGCTGATCTCACGACTGATTGCTAGTTGTTTTGACAGCTGCAGTTGTCGTACGGGCTGCCACTGAAGTCAGTGAAAAAACTTGTCACTAACTTCAGTGGGAGTTGGAGCAGGAACTTCAGAATCTGCGTTTATGAGTTTAAGAAGTCCTTAGAGGCTTCATGGAGCTGAAACATTTCTAAAGCATGTCTTTTCTCCTTATTCTGACCAGATCTGTAATGCTGCAAAAGAGATGTTTCTTTAACCCATGTGTCAACAAAAAAAAATTCAGCAGACCATCATCCCAGCCTTTGAATTTACTTTGGGTATGGAAATTTGCCCCAACAGGGGATTTATCACTCAATAATGTTTAGATGATACTTGAACACAAGAACAATGCAGACTTAAATATATTTTTAGGGTGTCATTAGGAATAACTTTGTAGCTGATTATTTTTAAGAATTATTTTTAAGAAGTTTTAAGAATTATATATTATAATTATCAATACATATCTATTAAAGTCTTTGTTTAAATGAATAGGTAGTATGAAAACTACAGAAAGTTTTAATTGTTTTTCCTTTTGCAATATCTTTGGTTTTGTTTCTATGGCTGTTCACACTGTATTTTTGAAAGGACGAGGGAAAACATTTAATCAGACAAGCCTGTCACTTCAATCATATTAGCCTAGGATAAATCTTCAGTTATTTCAATTCCTTCTATCATGAATCACATGCTCTGCCTAGTTTGTGTCTCTAGTGACTCCATTACACTAAAAAGATTTTCTGGGATTGAACTACCAAGCTTTCAGACAGAACTCTTACACTGATGAGCTCAGCTTTCTGTGCCAACAACCTTCAGAGCATGGTGGAATGGCATTACAAGTCATTGTTAGAAAAATCTCATTTTCTTCTAATGGCAAATGCAGTGAAAATCTTACACAATTCACTTTTTTTGTTTGTTTGGTTGGTTTTTGTGTGTAGGAATAATGAACATATCATGCTGTTTGAGAAAGTAAAAATAATTGTGTTCCGATCTGATTAAAAGTAACTGAATTTAGTTCTCATGTTATATGATGCAAAAATGAAAAGTTAAAAGACTTCTCCACTAACAACTGATGAGGGGCAGAATAATATATTTCACTACTTTTATTTATTTATTCACTTTATTTATTTTTTCATTCACTTCAATTTATGGTGACTATTTTGCCATTTGTCTACATTAAATTTGCTACTGTTATGCGAAGAGGAAAGTAGATCCACAGTTGGAGAGAGAATAGCTATTTAATTTTCACATGCCTCAATCCACTTGGAGTGGAAATATCCATTAACCATGTTTCATATAAGAAATATGGGTTGATGCTCATGGGCTTGATTTGAGGTGACTGCAGCTGTACCTCCCTGGCACCACCTGGTACCTTGGTGACATTTTGAGAAAGCATGACTCTATTTGCCACCAATCCTCAAAAAAGGAAAAAAAAAAAAAGGTGGGCACAAACAAACCAGTTAATTTAAATCTTATTTTCATTACTATATGGCTACATGCAGCTCAACTACTGAGTAAAACTACAGTGAGAAAAGGGCTGTATCTGACAACATCAGTGGGCTTATCCAGCCTGGGTATATGCTTATTTTATAACAGTTGAATACACAGTGGGTGCTATATTAGTAACAGAGACAATCTACTTCATAAATCATATCACTTCCTCAAGTAAGAAAAATAATTTTTCCCAAATTCAGTATTTTCATGCTGCTACTGCTAAAAGTCTGATGGAAAACACCAGCCACAGACAGCTCAATAAAATTAAATGTATATGATTTCCTCACTTCATATTTACATACTATAGTAAATATTACTGTATTACTCTTCTAGTACTATATTAATATTACATTAGTATTACCATAATAAATATTTACTTAATATTTACTTACTGTGGTAAACATTAAGTTCACTTGGACCTACCTTAAATGGCAAGGTTATCTTATTAATATTTTTGCAAGTGACAATGTCTGTACCTTGTCTGTATTTTACATAAAGCATCAAAATGAAACATATGCAGAAGGGGTTATAATATGAGTATTTCTGTCTGTTTTCTAGAAATTGACAAGTCAATAGACAAGTTGATAAATTTGAATTTTGGAAGAAAAATCATTAGTTATGTGAAATAATGACTACAAAGCATTAGTTTACAATCAAGTGGATTTTTTGATGTAAAAAGTGACTCCAAAATAAAAATGTGAGAGAGTAAATTTGGAACAGAGGTCAGTTAAACACTCTCACTGTAATTTAGACACGAGTAATGTTTGTTTGCATAATTTTTCAATGAAGTCTCAACTGCATATTCGCTTGCAGCCAAAGCACAGATGTGACCATTTAATGAGAATACAGTCTTGCTCTAAATCACCGCCTAAGCTGTTCTCCCCTAAGAAATATGTGTAAGTATTAGAAAGATAACTAATGTCTGTGATGAGATACCCAGAACTAAACTCAATATTCTAAGTATTCTCAAGTGTCTGGATCTTCTTGCTATGTTTTTCTTTTCTTTTTTTTTTTTTTTTTAATCTCATCTTCTGAAATAAATTGCCTAAATAGTTTTGCCTGTTCTTTCACAACAGCTCTACACACAACAAAGTAGTTGTATGCATGAACTGCAAAGCTGGTTTTGCTGCAGTCATAATCAGCACTAATCTTGTTTACTACCCTAATAAAAATCCTAACAATAATTGTAATACATAATAATCCTGATAATGTTCTTTGCAGAGCATCAGCTGTACCCAGAGTATTCTGATAAAATTATATAATTCACTTCACAAAATTTCACTTTTTAAGCTGTCAATCAATAAAACATTTCTAGTTAGTTAATAAGCCACTGTTGATTTTTTTCTTTTCTTTTTGTTGTACGCTGAGATTTAAAAAGTGAAAGAAAATTCACGTCCAGGACAACATAAACTTATATATGAGAATCTACTAAAGGACAGCTTGTCAAAGGCTGTCTATATAGATTTTGAAGAAACGAAATTAAGATTCAGCATAAAAATGTAAGGGACTGTTATCAATGGGTATGCTCGCTACAGAGTCTGGATTCTAAAAAAAGGTCCCTTGAGTATTTGCTCAGAATTTAAAATCAGTTATCTCACAGGCAGGTGGCATTAAACGAAGGTAAAACCAAAGCATCGTACTTCTTTTTCGAGTTTTCATTGTGTGATCTAGTCATTTTTACTCTCTGAAGTATATTAGAAAAATTATTATGTAACATTAAACATTATGGTTGAGAAAACATAAAAGAATAAACTATTTTCTAAATGCATATGCATTTCTAATTTAGCAGTATTTCTAGGGTATAATTTGATGGGTTTACTGCAGCTGGAAAATTATGTAAAGTGAGTTGGAATCCAGTGAAAATACCACATTCCTGGCAGCCATTCCCCATTCCTGTTAGCTGGAATAGCGTAGCAGGCTCCAATTGATATGTTAGTGAAAACTACACTTGCAACCCAGAAAAGAGAAATTTTATTTTGAGCTGATTAACAAAATGCTTCTGTGAGTTAAGGTGGGCATTCTACAGAAGAGATGAGTACTGAGACTTCTCTCTTCTCACTGGCTCCCTATCACTGTGTTCATGCAGTTCATCTCTGGAGCAGTACAAAGCCAAAAAGAATAGCTAAGACTACACTGATATTCACACTTTCCACCTTGTCTTGATACAGATTCTGAAGCTGGTAGTCCTGCTGACAATACGGTGTACAAATACTCAAAGGTTAGGCCATATTGTAATAAACTAATATTTATTAAAAGATGGTGAGGCGCAACCTGACTGCACTGGGAACTGTTATGTTCCCTGTTGTATCCTGTGGGTACAAGGATCCAAGCACCACTTTTGTCAACCCAGTTAGTAGAAGCGGCAAGCTATGGAGTGAGAGAGATGCTTTCTAGATCTCAGCATCATTGCCTAGAGACCTTTTTAGCATCTTTTAGCTTTTATATTCAATATTAGGAGATTTACGGACTTATCAGAAGTTTCTCTATTGCTTTCAATGTGTTTGAGATCAGTCCTTAATAAGGAGAACATATGCTCCCGAAGACAGTCTGCTCTGATGATATTCTTCCAGCCTCAACCTATAAGTATTATTTGACCCTAGTACTGTACTCAGCATTGACTTCTCAAACTGCTGGCTTCCTACTGCAAACTGCCAGAGCATCTGAGCATGGGAAAACATTTACAGCCTACAGTAATCACTCCTGCTGCTGTACTTGCTGATAAGTGCTCAGCCAGAAAATGTGAAATTATTATAGAATCACAGAATCATTTAGATGGGGAAAAACCTTTAAGACCATCAAGTCCAACCATTAACCTAACACTGCCAAGTCCACCACTAAACCATGCCCCTAAATGTCACAGCTACATGTATTTTAAATACCTCCAGTGATGGAAACCCAGCTACTCCCTGAGCAGCCTGTCCCAATGCTTGACAACTATTTAGGTGAAGAAATGCTCCCTAATGTGCAATCGAAACCTTCCCTGGCACAACTTGAGGTCATTTCCTCTTCTCCTATCACTTGTTACTTGGAAGAAGAGAGCAGCATCCACCTAGCTACAACCTCCTTTCAGGTAGAGAGTGATAAGGCGCCCCTAAGTCTCCTTTTCTCCAGATTAAACAACCCCATTTCCCTCAGCCATTCCTCATAAGACTAGACCCTTCACCAGCTTCATTGCTCCCATTTCATGCATGTCTTTCCTCCATGGGGAGCTCAAACCTAGACACAGTGCTGGAGATGACATTTGACGACTGTCAAGCAAAGCAGAAAATAATAAGTAATTGAAATCAACACAATTACGTTAAGTAATTGAAATTAACACATAGAAAGGCTCTACAAGCATCTTTGATGTCATCTTCACATAATCACAGGATTGTTAGTGTTGGAGGGGACCTCTGGATGCCATCTTGTCCAATCCCCCTGGTAGTGAGGGCTACCTAGAGCCGGTTGCGCAGGAATGCATCCTCGCGGGGTTTGAATGTCTCCAGAGGGGGAAATTCCACAAGCTCCTTGGGGAGCCTTTTCCAGTGCTCTGCCACCCTCAACAGAAAGAGATTCTTCCTCGTTTTGAGGTAGAACTTTCTGTGTTAAAGTTGATGGCCATTGCTCTACATCCAGTTCACAGGCAGCATTGAAATTATTTCGACACCATCCTCCAGGCACCTACCTTTGATTTATTTATATGCATTAATGAGATCACCTCTCAGCCTTCCCTTTTACAGTTGGACTCTCCTCAGGGCCAAAAAGTCCTTCCGCATGTTCTTTTTCAGCTTCCTGAGATTAAATTTCAGTCTCTGGCTTTTGACCTATGTTCCAGTACCACAAGAAAGGACTGCTCTTCCTGTACTCTGTAACCTCCTCCTAAGCCCTAGAAGGTGAAGCATAAGCCCTCTCAACCTGCCTTTCTCCAAGTGGAACATGCCCCCATTATGAGATCATCCACAAAGAGAAATCCCTCCATTCCATGGTGGTTTTTTCAGTGTCCCTGAAGTGAGGTTGCTCCACTTCATTCATGTCTTTCCTCCACAGGGAGCTTAAAGTCCTAGAGATGACATTTGATGATCTGAAGCAAAAAGGGAGAAACCTTCCTCTGTGAAGCTGCCCTTAGGACTTTAAATGCAGTCATTGATGTCATCCTCCTCTGTAAAACCTGGGCACATCTGCGTCTCCACAGAACCCCAGAAAGCCCCCAGCAAAGGGCCCTGTGTCCAGGCAGAAGGAATGGAAAGCTCCGGAGAATGCGGGCATCGATCTCACTGCCTCTCACATGCTAAGCGAGCGCTCTACCACTTGAGCTAATTCCCCAGCTCATGGCATTGCCCTGAGGTCTTCTGAGATTCCAGGCACCCAGCCCTGACCCAGCCTCTCCAGCAACCAAGGCTTGGGTCTCCCATACACCACCTACAACCATCCCAGCCACCAAATCCCTTTGCTGCTGGTGGTGACCACTGACAACCCTTGATGGTGCTCAGGTGCCACCATTCCTTGCCCAGGGTTCACCTGAACTGCCTTGCTTGGTTCCTCTTCCTGAGCAAGGGCAAGAG
>JANHGB010027722.1:0-14933 GCA_026283785.1 Coracopsis vasa | reverse complement strand
CAGCTCCATAATACATCTGAATTTATTATGTATGCTACACTTTATGTGGATTAGGTACTAGCTCTTCTCTGTTAGCCCTAACATCAGTTTTGGTCTGCCTTTCTTTAACTACTATAAGCACTGACGAGCTGTTCATAACTGTGCCAAGCCTGCTGCTGTTACAGCTAAATCAGGTAAATCAAAGCCTCAGGTAGGTCAGAAAGAATTCAGACAAAACAAGCCTAACAAGCCGTAGTCCTAAGGTCTTGCAAGCTTGCAAAGCCTGTGGTTTTCCAAAGCCTGTTATTAGTAATGGAAATATCATAATGGAGGACTAAAAAATAACATTAGATTGCTGAAATTGATATTACTGGACAATACTGGTAAGGTAATTAACCGTAACCAAAGGGATAGCTAATACATACACTACTGACACTGCCTTGGAGGGCTGAGATTAACCAGTAGTAGCACTTCATTTATACAAGTAAAATATCTGTGATACCAGTTCCTGTATCCTTAATTTATAACATTCTCAACACAGTAAAAAGGATTACACTGTATTTTAGAGTAAGAACTACCATTATGAGTCAGGCCTGCCGTCCATCTGCCTTGGCTAATAGCCAGTACCAGATGCTTCAGAAAGAAGTGTAAGAAACCCCAAAGTGGGCAATTATGGAATAACTTGCCCAAGTGGAAGACTTCTTCCTAATTCTCAACAGTTAAAGATTTGCTTGTTTCCTGTCACATGAAAGCTTATAAACCTTTTAAGTTTTAGGGGATTTTTTCTTCCTACCTGATATAACTGCAAATGTCTTAAGTTTTCACATAAGTGTAAAGCCCTACTTAGAGTCCTAAGCTTTTGGCATCGGTGATTTCTTGTGGCAGGGAGTTCTATAGCTTAACTATGCAGTGTGATTAAAAATTAGAGTATTGTATTAAGTCCATTTTATTTGGTGTTTACTGCATTTCAGTTTCACTGCATGTACCATTGCTCTGCTTTAATTAGCAAAGTAACCTCCATATTCCTCACTCACCCACAGATATTTTTGAGAACTATGTAGGGAAACTTAGACTCTGTATTTAAGCATCAAACTGAACAGATTTTTTTCCTTCTAGCTTTTAGTAGGTGTATGAAGATGAGGCACTCTGATTTTTGGTACTAATTTTTAACAAATCTCAGTGAAGGCATAGGGATTCTGATTTACTCAGTTGAGTTTTCATTGAGTTTCAGTGTTCTTCTGTCTGGTGTATCAGTCTCTGATTTCCCAGGCCACTAGAAACAATGCTTTTCTCTAGGGCCAGTTCTCCAAATATGCTGGGAGCTTGGGAGCTCCTTATCTCTCTCTACTGGAGTCTTCATGTGGATGCTGTTGCACTGTAGATTATTTTCTTCTCCTCTCCCATCTTATAGAAATACAATGAACTAGCAGCATCCATCCCCTTTATCTATGCAGGCTTGTTGCCGAAATTAAGAGATTAATAAACATTCCACGTCAAAACTTTCAGAGCTTTTCCTTTTTTTTCACAAGATTTATTTCATGGCATTTATGGTTTTGAAACCAAACTGATCTCGAAGCTGTTTGTCTGCTGCTGAAACCCATTTCAATAAAAGGCGGTGATTTCGTATCAGCAGTATAGAACCCATATGCTACAACAGCCTGTCTTAAGTCACTTGCTTGGATGTACAGTGACTGATGGGAGCAGAAAACTGAGGAGAGCAGTGCCTGTTACTTGTTAAAATTCAGTTAAAGAAGCAGGGACAACATGGAGCATGGCAGCTCTCCATTGAATTCAGACCTATCATTTAGATTCTATTTTTCTGCTCTCTACAGTATGAAATAACGTTCCTAATGTTTTTTGGTTCCTACTGTGTTTTGGATCATCACTTTGTTAAAGGATTCATTTCAGAAGTTGGGTTTTCATTAACTTTTAGAATACTATGCAAACGTCCTTTTTATTCTAGTCCATTGTGGGGGGGTGGAGTGTTAGGTTGTTTAGAACACTTTCCTTTTCCTTAAACAATGCATTATTTGTTAATTTACACACTTTGGACAGTGCTGAAGGGTGCTGAGAGGACAGGGGAGAAGAGTAACACATTAGACTAACCCATCTTTTCTGCTTGAGTGTTTACATTCTATTTAAAGTCTTCAGAAAGCAATTTTAGCCAGTCTTGTTTTAAATGTATCTATGGACAGAACTTGCCCCTGCAAAGTTTTGGTGCAGCTTTACACAGGTAAAATCAAATCTATATTGTTGAAATTTAGCTTAAATTTACTATTTTGTTTGAATCCTACTGCTTACAGTTGTCTTTCATAATTGTACAGAATAATTCTGTTCAGCCTGGAGAGGAGAAGGCTTTAAGGAGATTTTATAGCTGCCTTTCAATACACAAAAGGGGTTTAGAAGAAAGACTTTTACCAAGGCTTGTAGTGACAAGACAGGGGGCAACAGTTTTAAACTGATATGGGGTAGACAGATTGGACATAAAGAAGCTACTATTTTAAAGTTAGAGTGCTGAGGCACTGGCACAGGGTGCCCAGAGAAGCTGTGGCTGCCCCATCCCTGGCAGTGTCCAAGGCCAGGTTGAGCGGGGCTTGGAGCAACCTGCTCTAGTGGAAGGTGTCCCTGCCTATGGCAGGGGGTTGGAACTGAATGAGCTTTAATGTCCCTTCTAACCCAAACCAGTCTGGGATTCTGTGATTTCATTTAATGTTCATATTTTCACATTTTGCCTTGTTATAAATAAGCTATTTCTTGGTGAACATATGAGTGAACCTGAACTGTTTGACTAAAGCTGGAGCATGGGGAAGGATGGAGAGTTCACTTTCCTTAAGCTTATTAATTTCAGTTTAAAAATGCATGAACAATTAGGCCTTTTGACAGCAGAAACCTGTGCAGTAAGCCACATGTGGCTTGGTACTAACCAATATTTGTTCCCTCAGAAACACTTCTTTCAGGTTAGCCTTGATGAAAGTGGAAGGCTGAGAAGAAAGAGTAATAGGGAGAAGGTAGTGGGAAAAGAGCAAAGGGATTCTTAAATATCTGTTTAATTTTGCCTGAATGGGGTCTTACCCCTAAGTTTAGGATGTCTTCTACAATGGAAAAGATCTTTCCTGTCAGAATAGCAGTTTCTGCCCCAAAAAACTGTGTTCACTGTTCTTTGAGAGTTTTAAATATCCCTAACTGCTTTGAGCAGCTTACCAGATGGCCTCCAGAGATTTCTTCTAACCTGAATTATTCCCTGACATGGAACAGTACTTAACAACTATTGGTCATGGACATATCTTCACAAATAAAAGGTATGAAGTGAAATTGAAGGAACAAAAGTATCTCTTTTCATTCTCAGCAAGTCCCACATTACTTTCTATCCTAGGACAGAATATTTCCCACAGATCACTAGGAACTAGTAACCTGACTGCAAAGTGACATAACAAAATTGCACAGTGTTATATAAAGATGGAGAGAAAGAAAAGCGCAATGCTGCTGCTGCAGATGTGATGTCCAGCAGGAGAAGAATGGATTTAGTATGACTTCTCTATTCTTTATAGCATTCAGCCTTTTCCCCACTGAATGGATTTTGAAATCTAAGAGCTAGTTGTAAGCTGTTTAATTTTCTGAACATAATGGGTGTTACAGAGATAAATGGATTCAAATAGCTCAGCAATCTTTAGAAGAAAGCAGACAAGAAAAGAGAGTACTAAACACAAAGACACCTCTGTTTAAAAGGAGGAGCAACTCTGTTTAAAAATTGTCTTAAAGACTTTTGAAACCTCTACCTTTGCACAGGATTCCATAATTAAACCCCTGAATATTGCATTTCAGGTTAGTAAGGTTCTGATAACAAAGGAGCAGTAAAGGTGTTATTAACAAAGTTGCTTTCTCTTTGTAGTAGTAATCATGTGGTACATCCAAATCCTTTTCATTAATTCTTGGCATCATCAAACTATGCATGGTTGAAAAAGCTGAGGAAGACATTGCTTTAATGGTAACCTTGAGAAGACTGTGAGAGGGAAAGTTCTTAAGAGGATTATTCACATGGGACTTCAAGCCTATTTTGTAGGGTCAAGGCATCCTGAGCATTTAGTTATTTGTTAGGAAATAACACCCATATTGCTGTTGACTTGCAGTTTTGTTACAGGTAAGACAGTGGAAAATACCCATTCTGCTCAATGCTTTATTGTGAGTGTACTGGTGTTGAGCTAATGCATCCAAAAGTTTTGCATGCTTCACTACTTGTCAGTGCAGCTGGTAATAACCCAGATTTTCACCTGTGTCTATCAGTCAGCCCATGTTTGCCCCAGTTGGACAGATTTCCTGTCAGATCCATCATTCAGATGTTGGATCATCACCACATAAATCAGCTGGGTAAATCAGATCAAGCTAGAATGAAATTCACTGTGCCCATTAAGGACAGGTATCATCTCATAAAATACATGACATGTCAAAGTTGACATAATGTTCACTGAGAAAGGAGTATAACCCATCCATTTACTAAATGGCATAAATCAAAAGAGGGAAAAGAGAATTAAATAGTCAACCCTGCTTTTTTTTTATGGAGCAACTTGAGTGTTAGTAGGTATAGAAGAGCTCCACTGCTCTGCACTGGTGATCCTTCACTCCCAAACAAACCTCTTCTGACAGCTGATAACATCATCAAGTTACAGCAGTTTCAGCATCCTTCAGTCATGGCTGTTGAGCTATGAGTTCAGCTTCAGCTACTAAGCATTTCATAGGCACAGTCTAACTGCTTACCTCAACACTGGCAGGATTGAGTACATGACACTATAGACACTTGCAGCATGATGTGTGCACCTACATTCACACTTGCTCACTTGTCACCTCTTTCTGGTGGGACTTCAGCTCTCCTTCATTAAAATCACTCCAAATGATACTTGTCTAATTGAAAGACTCTAGCAAATCCAGAGTTTGGTCCAGAAATTGACTGGCAGGCAACAGGGATTTGATTTGTGTTGGTTTTTTGCTCATGTGTGTATGATTTGAAGTAAATGAACTTCTGGAAACAGGCTGGATCTCTCTTCTAAAGTTGATGTCTTAGCAATTAGACCATAATCATTTTGTTCTTCTAGCACGCATGCTGTCTCTGTCTGGGCTCTAGCTCTCATTTCTTCAGGGTAACGCAGCTGTAACAGAAGGGATAGAAGAAACCTCTGAGGAGTTTACTCCCCAGCTTTAGCATCTATCTGCTTGGGTTGCTGGCTGCTTTGGGCCCCTCATCACAAGACACCTCTTATTTCCCAAACAATTTCTGGATATTGAAGGCCCTAGTATACTGGTTTAGGTTCAGGAGTGCAGAGTCCAGGCACATCAATGTGGGGCATTGTAGTACTCAACCACTGGAAGCCTAGGGCCCTGTTTTTACTTCACTGTAAACCATTTACTTCACATTGCTATGTTTGCTAAACTGATGTATTATCCTGATAACAGATGTATTAACTGATGTACTTGATTTGTTTACCCACAACTAACCTTTTCTCTCCATTTTCCAGGGAGTCACTCTTCTACTCCTTCTTGCATTTACTGTTCCTTTCTCAACACACTTCTCTTAGTTGCAATTCCTTCTTTACTCTTCCAGACATTTCCCTTTCTTCATTACATTGTTTTCCCTTTCTTTTTACTATTGGTTTTTCTGCTTCTCTCTTTGCTGATCCTAGGAGATAATGAGCATCTCTTAGTGTCATGACTGCCATGTGAAAAAGCTTTCTGGGATTTGGTTCTTATTGGATATATAAAATCAACTCAGATTAACAAGGTCCAGATTTTAAGCAGTGCCTTTGACTATCAAAAGAATGTTAGTAAATGGCAACGAACAGTTTCAACTCTTCAGCTAAAGATGTTCTGATATATAACTGAGGATGTGGTACATAACCTTATGTAGATTTCTTTTTACAGTATATTTCAAAACATGTAGTGAGAGTTGATGGAATTATTTGCTATTTTGCATTTTATTAATGTGTTCCTTTTCTCTCAGTCATGGATGCTCATTAAATGCTCCTGACTTTTTGGTTTTCAGATATGTATGTCCAGCAATCTGCACAGTTTCTGCTTCTGACAAATGTCTTCAGGGTACTTGTTTCAGCTGCTAATGATGTACAACAGATCACTTAAGTCAGCTGCAGTGTTGTTGCTTTCCTTTCTAAAAAAGAAGGCCTTGTTACAAAGCTGAAACTTTATAAGCAGAAAAAGGAAGAGGATTAAAATAAGTGACAGCCATAACGAATGCTCATGTTTCTGAATGGGTAACCCCCTTGCCCTTCTGCAAGGAGACATTCACCAAAGGGTCATATGCATAGTAAACTTTTGTCATCATATTTTGGAGCATAAATGAATTGTAGCTGTGCTCTGATATGTTACAGATAGAACTAGACACAGTAAGCCCCTCACTTTGTTTCAGAGCAGGTGTATTCCAGAGTCCAGTATGTATAAATTGCAGGGCCAGTGCTGTGGCAGCAAGTAATCACGGATGGTTGTCAGGGTCTAAGAGACAGCTGCTGCAGAAGCTATAGGTGAAATGCTGGAAACTCTTGGGTTTCTGCAAGGAAAACACTTGAGAAAATTAGATACTGGAAGGTATCCAGAAAGGACAATGGAGAAGAAAATTGTAGACTGATTTTTGAGAGGATAAGTTTTATTTGTTAAAAGTTAGTTATCGTGATTACTGAGCCATTAGTGTGGAGTTCTGCATTAAGGGATAATTAGGATTCTTTCTGCATTAGAATAAAAGGATATTGGATCTTTGCCAGCCTGTTCTGTATGGGTGCTACTGGAGAGGAAGCTGAAGTAGGTGCCATGCTTGATCACAGACTAGTAGAAGGATAATATATACTGATTAATAACATGTTCAGATAGAGTTCATGTGCTCTGAGTGGGAAGACAATGCTGAATATTTTTTTCGTGTTGAATGACAGTTTTGGTTTAGGAATCCAAAGGCTCTTTTAAAGACTCTGATTTGATTTCTGGGAGCCAGTGCTGCCCATACCGTACAAGTCCGCAGGATTTTGTGTAGGAAGACACAGCTGGTAAGGAAATTTAGGAGGTACAAAATGCTCTCCTTCTACTGTCCCAGTAAGGTCAGCATAAGTGGATGTCAAATAGCTCAGATGATTACTTATCCTGGGGAGCTATTATAGGCAGTAGCCAGGATTAGACTTTCAGCTGAGACGCTGCTTCTGAGAGTTGGAAAATGAGGGATTATTTAGGTGAAAAGATAATGGCTGAAAAAGCATTATGAAAGTGGAGTGGGAGGAAAAAGGCCAGGGCTAGAGAGACAGAACTGAATAGATTAAAGGAGAATTGTGAAGAAAAAAATGACATTGTAAAAAAAATATGTATCTATGTTACTAAAAACATATAGAACTATTAAAATGGAACATTGCTCAGAAATCTAATTTATCCTGCCGCTCTCTCTGCTTTTCAGATAACTGTTCTCCTCTATTTCATTTTGAGAACAGCAGCCTGTGCAAATAGTTTTTTAATAACTGTTTAAATTTAAACTTTCTAATTTAAAAAGAAAACATATTTCCTTTATGTAGCTTTAAAGCATTTAATGATTGATCTTCAATTATGGATTGGAACCTATAGTGAGCATGCCTCCAAATATGAGTCTTGTAATAAACTAGGTATACAAGCTGATTTGAGCAATCAACGTTTTCAGGTCTCTTTATCACTGTGAATGGAAAATGAGGTTGTGATCCACCGATGAGGTAAATTGAGAAGGGATTTAAAAAAATTATTTCTTTACTCTAAAAAAACCCAAAACCAAAACAACAAAACAAGGAAAAGAAAACACAAAACCAAATCCCTAAGTAAAACAAACTTCATTACAGCGTATGAGTAAAATGTTATTTACTGTAACTAACATTGATAAAAAGCCACCATATCTTAAGCAGTGAATCAAATATTTCTCTTATCAGAATGCATGGCAGTGATCTGTTTCTCCTGCTGTTGTGACTATCCAAAAGACAAATTCTCTTAATGCATCAATTTCTCTTTACCAAACCCACATCAGTGTTATAGTTCCCAGGTTTTGAGGTGCCCAGGGCAGACCTGATTCCAGTTCTCTGGGAATTACATTTCTGAGTATCCTCTGAGTTATAGTTCTGAAGTGACCTCTATCTTATTTAGTAGCAGAGTAGGAAAGACCTTGCATTAAGTACAGTACCCTGTCACTTTGTGTTGCACTTGGGAAAGAGCATCTGCTGTTCCTTCATTCTCATCTGCTTTGCACTAGTGGCTAAGGAGATCAGAACTATCCCAGTTTGATTGCTTCTCCTTTTGGGTGAATACATTATAAGGTCATCCTGATCCTGCCGGAGGGGGTAAAGAAAGAAGCAAAAATACATGATCTTGGTGAATGCTGCAAAAGCTGCTCTTTCCTTTTATTTTCCATGCAGAGTGCTTCTGTATGTTAAAGGATTCACACAGATGGCCATGAATGTTTGTTCGTGCAGAATCAGTTGTTCATGAATATTTCCATATGGCCACATTGTGCAATTGCTCTTTACTTGTATTTATGCTCACTACTGAGAATCAGCACTGAATTTCAGTGACATCTAGGAGTGAACTGCATGAGAGGCCAAACCTTAGGGAATAAAAACCATTCATTGTTCTGTGTAACACTTACTGGGTATCAGCATGAAGATTCATGGAAAAAATCACTTTAGCCTTGGATATGGTTTGTGGAGGACAATGCAACAGATTCCACAACAAAATAGGATTTTGTGAGCCATGAGGAATCTTTATAAGCCATAAAGGAGACAGCAAAGAGGCAATTTCATTGAAGTATGTAGACTTAATGGTATCTGTAATGTCAGCGTGAATTATTAGAGTAATTCTGCCCTGATGGCAATATGGAAGTTAGAGGGGGGAGCATGAAAATTGAAGCTTTATAAGAATTAAAATATAAAGACAGAAATCTTATAATTCACAGTGTACCAGATGAAATGCTACTCTGTGGAAATGCTACTCCAGTACCAAAACATCTGCTGGAGTCCTTCAAAAAGCTTAATTAGGCAATTAAAAACAGGAAAGAAATGGTGTATTGGGATCAGACAAGCTGCTTTCAGAACAGGAATTTGATTCCTTCCAAAGGCAATGGGAGACTTAGCAGTCTAAGATAAATCCTATCTAATTTTCCTTCTCCAGGAATCCTTTCCAGTATTTGGGTTCTTCACTGTTAGGTCAGTACATTAAGGTCGATACCTCTGATGTAAAGGACAATAATAGTTTTTAATTTACCTTTATGATTCTATTTAGAAATGATGTAGAAGATTCAAAGTAAAGTGACCTGCTCAGGATCTCATAGAAATCAATGGCAATGGTGGGAATAGGTATCATATTAGGGAATTAGCAGTTGTCTGCTCTAACTCTGGATATGTGTTTGAATCCAAAATTATGATAAATGATGGGACTATGGAATTAAAAAATTGTCTTCCAGCATTTATTCTTGGTTTTACCTCCTTAAAAAAAAAGACCTGAAATAGCAAGGGAAAGGAAAGTACTCCGGCAATCTGTGTCAGTAGCATTGTCAAGATGCGCACACTGTAGATTTCTCTCCTTCAGACTTGGAAGAAGTTTCACAACGACAGCGAAAATCTAGGACATTTTTCATAGCCTGCAGGAGAATAAGATTTGAGGAATTCTTGTGCTGTTATTATATGAGCCATGATTGTAGATCACAGGCAAAACACAATTTACTTAGAACTTTGTGGTCAATTTGTCCCATCTTTAATGTGCATAAACAATATGCCAGGAAATATTCATTACATGATACAAATGTGCTATAAAAATGCACCAAGCAGTATGAGATCATTTGACTTCCTAACTTACTGGAGGCTTTAGCCTTGTGATCAAGATCCTTTTAGAGAAGGAGGTATTTGATCATGTCTACATGAGCTTAGCCTGCAGAAGAACTTCATTCCTTAATTTTAACTGAATTAGGAAGGAATCCATTGTGGTTTAAGGTCTGTACTAAACCAGTAATTATGGTCCTATCTAGCATGCCTATCCTTTGGACATCTAAGTATATGGAGTGAGTGAGAATGTGGAGTTAGAGGCCAGAAGAGTGGAATGTATTAGAGGAGAAGCATGGCTTTTGAGCAGATGTATGTACGTAGGGGAAGATGTATGATGGAGAGGTATTTCTTTCCATATATGTGTAGCCTGGCAGACAGCTGGGACGTGGTTTTGCTCCTAAATAAGTTATCTTAGGAGTTCTCTGATTTATTTCAAAATGGGGTAATAGAGCATAGATTAAGAAGAGAAGTGGAGGATTATAGAATCACAGAATAGTTAGGGTAAGAAAGGACCTTAAGGTCATCTAGTTCCAACCCCCTGCCATGGGCAGGGATGCCTTACACTAGGTGATGTTGCCCAAGGCTCTGTCCAACCTGGCCTTGAACACTGCCAAGGATGGAGCACTTACAAACTATGTGAACACATTGTTAGTTACTGGACATTTTCAACGTAATTTCTAAGGTGAAAAAGACTCCACACTTAAAGCACATCTTTTCATAAAGATATGGCTTAGCTTGAAAGAGTTGTTGATTTTGGTTTTTATTGTTTCCTCTTCATACCCCAAGGGAAATAAATTAAACTCCCTGTGTTTTTCTGGCAAAACTTCTTAGTTTCATTTTTCAAGCTGATTTTTTGATTTGGGAAAGAATGGGTTTGAAAATCTTTTCTTATTATTATTATAAAAACGCCAGCTAGTTACAAAGAAACTTCCCTGAAGTGGGGGGAAGGACCCAAACCATTTTTCAAACATCTTTGATAATTTCCCAGACTATACTTTTGGAGAACATAGAAAACGACACAAATGTAGAAAATAATAATCTCAGTTGTCTAAAGTGAATGGGGATTGACACGTCTGAATTTTGGGGAGATTGCTTTTATTGTTTTCCACAGCAGCCTTCTAAAAAGGAAGCTTCACTATGTTATCAGCTTGGATACCAAATATATATAGAACTTGCTAACCAGCTGCAAGTTTAACATTTTAAAGGAAAATGTTGGTTTTCTTTTGCACTTCAGCTTTTTCAATACCATTCAATAGCTATGGACAGAATATGCTCTCAAATGTATATACTGCTAGGTAGACTTTTTATATGCCTATGGAATGTAGTTCTTCAAGAACATAACACCTTGACACTGATAGCAATGACTTCATTTTTAACCTCGGAGTATAGTCATAAAACTTCATAGTTGGGATTCTTTTAGTGGCTGTTTCATACACTTAATACTGTAATTTTTATTACTGCTGCAGGAAATCCAGCAGGTAGGTGATTATGCCACATTGCAGTGTTGGAGTTTTATTTTTTAAGCTGTCTGCATTGCACACCTCACTGTAGGACATCCTGTCTTTAATGAGCTAGCCTAGATATTGGAAACAAACTGTGCAGCACATCAGAACTCAGTAAATTAACCCATGCATAACTCTGTCTCATGTGGTTAGACTGTAGGCCAGTGGAAATGCAGTAAAAAGGATTCCAATTGAGAGCAACAGCTCTAGAGTCTGTAGGTGTTAGTGGATGTGAAGGTAAGTGGTATTAATAGCTACAGTACTTGCCAGGGTGGTCATGGCAGTGTTGCTGTTAATAATAATTACTTTTGATTACAGTTACAACAGCAATACTGTTTGTGTGTGCAGTAGAACAGATTGCACAAGGATCCTGTCTAAGAATGGATATAAGCTGAGAAACAAGGAAGCTTTGAAGGAGATTCCCAATTCAAGGAGTGCTGGTTGCACTGGTACTGGTACTAGATTGGGAGAGCTGGACTGATGACCACACTAGAATGGTGATGGCAGTAGCAATTTCATGGAGGGTGTTAGCAGTGTCAGGCATCACAACAGTGCTGGCTGTGACACTAGCGAGTGCAGGACACCATGCACAGAGATGCCATGACTATTTTTCCCTACATTTTTGCCTCACTGTCCTCTACCTTCCCCCTTCACCACTAGAAGAGATTATACATTTCTCATTAATCACCTTTGATGTGCACTTGGCTTCTTATCTGTGAGAATAGGTTTCTTAGAGGATGCACCAACTCCTGCTTGCAGGAGATTTCAAAGCATATTCACCAAATGTCTTTCAGATAAGAGACAAATTTGACAGACTAATACTGTAACCATTTTTCTTTGCCACTTGAGGCCTGCAATCTCTGTAATAGGGAAATACTTAAAACATTTTAATGACCACTGTGATCCTTCTTTTACCTGCTTCTGATTTTCTCATCACCACACTTAATTTCTGCCACAGAAGTATACCATTAAAACAACTGCTTTTCTCACATAGTGTTAGAAACACATTTCTCTTAAGGAGATTTGCCTTATTTGACTAATGCAAATATTTTATTGCCTTCCCATACTTTCTAGAACAGTAAAATAACCACTCCAGAAAAACGTGAGCAGTTTTGCTAAATATCTATTTTACTACACAAATATAACTTAGTGCTTTCTGTCAGAAGTTTTTATTGTATGATTTGAACTGAAGTGGATTAACTGAAATACAGATAAGTCAATCCCACACAAAAGACCAATTGCTTGACAATATTGAACTGAAAAATATTTTAGTTATCTTTCTGCCAATGCATTTCAAATAAGCTTGGTTAGAGAAAAAAAATCAGTGCAATAACTGGAAGTGAAACCATCTTATGAAGTCTATATAACATCAGCAAGGGAAGAATCCAAACATTTTCTGCTCTATCACAAGCAGTATTGGAGCCTGGTAGTATTTTTGTTTATCATAAATTCATAGTTTCTGACATCCTGCAATTCCAGGAAGACTGTTGGTCTTCATTATCTAAAAGTATGTTTCTAGCCTTGTAAAGAAATGTTTGGAAACCTGTATCTCAAAAAACATACAAAAAAGCCCATCAAAACCTCCAAAGTAAATCTATATTTTAATTTTCTATGTATTGCATGACTTTAAAGTTTCAAAACTTCTAAGGCTTTATTTGAGACATTCAGTGATAATGACAATAAAACCTGCACTGGTGACTGAGTTGTTATTTCTTAGGCAACACTGAGAGCATAAAGGAGCACATGGCAGTATATTGTTGTGAATGGAGTTCGAAAACAAAGGTTCCAATTTTAGCTGCCCAGGAGGCCAGATAAATAAGTGAATTCTGAGGCCAGAAGGGAATGTTTTCTTTTTCTCTAGCCAGATCTTCAGGATATAAAAGCTGTAGAACTTTTTCAGAAGTAGGAATTAAGCTGCTTTTCTAAAAACTGTATTGAATCTGACTTAAAGCATACCATGAAGCTGCAAATCCTCATCCCCTGATAAATTACTCCAGCTTCTAATTACTCTCATTGCTAAAAAAAGCTGTCTCATTTCAAGACTTTATCTGGCTCCAGTTTCCTGATATTGGATGTTATACCTTTCCTAGTATGTCTAAAAGCACCACCTTGCCGAACGATTTAACAGTACTTTATGTGTAAGTGACAAGTTTAAAGCAAAGGCATAAAACCATGCAAAGATTGTAAACCACAGTTAGAAGCCAAAAAAGTAGGCAGATGGAAAGATAACTAAGCTAATGTAGCTCGTTTCACACATAGGGAAGGGTAGAGAAATAGCACCCTCTCTAGACATTATGTTCTCACTGATAGTTCTTAGCTAAATGTGCATCAAATTTGGTTGCTATTAAAGGGCTCAAGCTAATGACCATGGAGCTGTCTTGTCACAGCTAGAAAGGAGGTTTTACTTCAAACATACCATACAAGGAAAGAAAATGTTTCTTAGGCTGAGTAGAACACAGAACTTCCTAGAGAACACTTGCTTTTGGCTATTTGTCAGGTCTTATCCTCAGCCTTTTATTGCTTTGGCTCTTGCCTGCACAGTATGGATGGAGGATGAAGCTCAGCAGCTGTGAGTTAAGCAGTTTTCATTGATTTGTCCTTCTCTTTACAGTCTTTCTCTGGAAGCATCCCCAGGGCATGCTACTAATTGTTTGCCCTTTGCTTTGGGACTATTGGATTAATGGTATCATATAATTGCCATTTCTTCATCATTAATACCATAATGGTGTGATGAATTTTACAGTCAAACAGTCCTTGGCTCTCACTATGGGGGTAAAAAAGCCTTCCCATTTGAAAATAGATTTTCTCTTTCACCACTCCTATCAAAGGGTTTTGTTTCTCTGCTTTTGCAGGCTTCCTGAGCACATCCTAAATTGTGAAACAGTACAATATGATGAGACGGCAGCAATACCTTCAGGTTCTCCAGATGCACTACCATTAGACTGGACCTTCAGTCATTATGAGGCCTGGAAGTATAACTATCAGCAAAACAAATATCAATAGGTAGGTCCAAATTACACAGCAAGAGATTCTGAGGGTGTGTTGTAGAATCGATTGTAGATGCTTTCTATTTACATGGGGTTTTATGCTTCTAGTAACATGTCCAAACACTTGGACTACAGAAAACTCTGGAGAGCTGACTTCAGAGTGCACAAAAATCTCATCTACCTTTGAGGCAGGTAGAGGTGATCTATCTTGTCTTCCTCGTACTCGTCATGGGATTAAAGACAGATGGCAGAACGGAGGTACCTGTGCAAAGTACATGCGGCTGGCTCCATTAAAAAGCAAATAAAATCACAGAATCATAGAATGGTTTGGTTTAGGAAAGGACTTTAAGAGCATCCAGTTCCATTCCCTGCCATGAGCAGGGACACCTCACACTACACCAGGTCACCCAGGGCTCTGTCCAACCTGGCCTTGAACACTGCCAGGGATGGAGCATTCACAGCTACCTTGGGCAACCCATTCCAGTGCCTCACCACCCTTACAGTAGAGAACTTCCTTCTCATATCCAATCTAAACTTCCCCTATTTAAGTTTAAACCCATCACCCATTGTCTTATCGCTACAGTCCCTGATGAAGAGTCCCTCCCCAGCATCCTTATAGGCCCCCTTCAGATACTGGAAGGCTGCTATGAGGT
>JANHGB010027717.1:10946-23840 GCA_026283785.1 Coracopsis vasa | reverse complement strand
CTGCTCTTGGCTGCCAGTTTGGAGCTCATCAGGTGAAGGTAAAAGTAAAGGTGCTGTGTGCAAAGCATCCACTCTGACTCACCGAGTCTCTGAGTCATTCCCAAGGCAGCTGGATGTGAATCATTCCCTAGGTGGCTAGTCGCCACTGTATGCACCCCTAACACAGCCTTACAGCTGGCAGAGGAATATGTTCTCGAGTCCTGTGGTTTCACTGGCTTTTATTAACTTGTTACTACCATAAAAAAGGTCTTCCATTTATTTCTGCCTGCACGCTGCCTCCTTCTTTGTGCTGATACAAGCACTTGCAAGCTACGTAGTGGACTGCATCAGGTTTAATGGGAACTACTTAGTTTTAAGCATGGTTAATAGTTTTTAATTGTGATCAGCTTTAATGTGCATCAGTTTCCCAAGCTGATTCACAGCCCAGCTACATAAATGCTCATGCTGGTATAAATAAGAAGTTATGCTTGGACATGCACAAGAAATTATGGACAGGGAGTGCAGGACCACTTGTTTCAGTAGCCACGATGGATTATAATTGGCTTAAAGTGCTTATGAAACTACAGTTAAGAGTTTGTGGACTCTGTCCAGCCACATTCCCCACTTTTTTTTTTAATATCAGTCCCCCCATCCTTGTTTCTGGATCAATAACATTTGTTCCTAAGTCCTGTGTCCTGCTGGTTTAATGTTAGTCTCTGGTTTTCACTCAGGTACTCAGTCCTGCTTTCTGCTTGCAAGTGATTTGTGTGTCACTGCCAGATGTCTTTTTCTTGTCTTGGATCCTGTCTTGTATGGAGTCTCTGACTTCCTGATCTTTGACTGTAGTGTGGTCTCACCATGTGTCTTGGACTATGTGCACACAAACTTCAGCATTTCCTGAAGTCTGACTGTGCTCGTCTGCCCCATTTAACTACTGCTTTCTCTGACTTTTCCAATTCAAGACTTCAATGTCTTCTCACCTGCTACCAGACACCAGCCAGAGTGGGCCTCACCTACTAGCTGTGACTGTTGTCTTGTGGTTTTAGGGCACACCAATCATGTTTCTAAGACATTGCAGACAAAGGCAAGATTCAAAAAAAAAAAAGAAGTCAGTTCTTTTTTATCTCTAGGAAGTGTCTTGGTGTGAAGTACTCATCTGAAGGTTTAACAAGGGACAATACAGCCCAGTATCATCAGCTGACATGAGCAGGGAAATTATCTCAATGTTGAGTAAGATGGAACAGTGAAAGAATTTGAAAACAAAGACAAGTGCTTTGTCTGATGTGATAGAAAAGTAGTAGGGTGATGTAGTGTATTTGGAGCCAGAGAGTATGGCTATGAATACCTAAAAAGAGATTTATATTAATGCTGAAGGCTGCAGGCCTTCCTTCATGACAGGCTGGGTTGCTGACAGATACACACAAAACAGGTGGAGAAGGGAAACACTGAAAGCTCTTTTTTGAACTTGACTGACAACTAGACATGAACAAAGTATTGTCTGAGAGACAGGCTGAGGTTTCAGGAAGGACAGAACGAGATTGTTGTGGATTAGAGCGAGGTTCTGTGAGTCATCATTGGAAAGACGGTCACTGAATTCATGTTTACAGCTGAGATTATCCACGGATAAAGGGCAGAACAGGAGCTGAAGGACTATCAGGTTTGAAACTGTCCATTCAAAGGGACTGCACTAATCTAACTAGAGCAGTTTAAAAACCTGATTTAATAACATTAATCAGACATTTGAATCTGGAGGAAGGAAGGTTTGGGAGGACAGGAAGGCTCAGATATCATCATATGATTGTGAGACACAGTGCCAAAAATTGTTTATGATCTAGTTCCTTTGTAGTAAATTGCTGGCACAACAGGTACATTGCCCTGTGCGCAGGAGGAAATTCCACATAGTAAAAAACTGTTGTAACTACATCAGCTTCGTTTGGCATTTTTTTATGTTAGGTGTGTAACCAAGCCCAACAGTTGGAGCAGTTCAGAGTTCCTGCATGCCAAAACAGAGCTTTGGGAGAGTCAGAAGTGGGATGCAAGCCTGTATGGTGCCAAAGCTGCTCTTCATTTTCATTGCTAAACCAGCTGCGGAACACAGAGCTCATGGAGTTAGCATGAAGCAAAGTTTGTTCTTATCCATATTCTTGAATAGGGCAAGCTTGGTGTCAATAAATAATCAAGTCCAGAAAGAAAGATGAGAAAGTATGAATGTTTTATTGTACTGAAAGGACAATGATGAATTCTGTATTCTTATCCAGTCTCTTTACACTTTCCCAGTAGCACAAAGGGGCTGTAGAGTTCTTGAAATTTCTCCCTTGGGAATATTCCTTCTGTAGAGGTTTCCTCACTTTGAACAGCTATTTTGAGCTGCTGCAATGATCCATAGGAGGCTGTGACAGCAAAGTAATCTAGAGCTGCCAACTTACATGAGAGGCATTGCCAAGAAAAATTAAGATTCAAATATGGAATAAAGCCACCTTTACCAACCCTCCACCCAATGAGCAGCAAAGAGTCATGCTTGCCCTTTGTGAAGGGAAACATTTGTTGTTAATATTTATGTAAAGGTTATGTTACGCTAATTCTGTGCAACTCCAGTGTGTGATAGTGAGAAGCAGAAACTGCAGTGTGCTGCAAGGAGGAGCACTTTTGCTGTCTTCCTCAGTTGTTTTGATGGTTGCTACAAAAAGAACAGAAAAGCAAGTTGCTACAGAGCCAGCGTAGGCATAGAGAATGCATGACTTTCAAGGCATTTTTTCTCTTCTTTCAAACCCAAAAGCACTCATCTCTAATATTGCCAATCTGGCACTGCTCCTCTGTTCCCACTCTGATTTACTTGCCCCACTTCTCAGACTTCTGCTTACGAAGAGGACAGCAACAACAGCCAACTTCACAGTTCAGAGTCAAAAGTTGTGGAACAGAATTTCTCAGCAAATCTGGGCTGTTCTTCTACATGATAGAAATCCTAAATTATGTCATAGTAACAAGCAGCAATGACCTCAAGCTAGTTTTAGTTCAAAATAGTCACTGCGGGCACCTCATATGATTATTTCCTATCAAATAAATGAACTTATTGTCTACAACCAGCCAGTACCCTTCTAAATTAAATGAGGAAAGTAAACACAAAGAGTTGTCCTTTTCTGAAAGCCTTTTCAGGATGCCATTATCTGAAGTTTTCTCTGCAGTTAGTTCAGATTTGACTGATACTTTTAAGTGTAGTACTGCCACACAGTTTATCTCCTGACAAATGACAATTGCTGACAAAAAAATTGTCAATTAAATAACTCCTATAAAATTCTGTGTAAGTTAAATCATGACAGTAGAAGTAGCATATATTTAATACTTGGACATTTATATTATGTTTTATTGGAAACATGAAATCACCAAATCTTCTCAAAGTTTAGCTCTCATATCCAGCAACAAATATTTGGCAAATAGAAAAATCACTCAATTACATCTGGAAGAGGTGAGTGAAATAAAAAAGCTAGGAATTTCATTTTCTGCCTAAACTGTAATTGTTCATGTGTGTTCTGCAGGCCTGAATGTTGCAGTGATGGGCTATAAAAACACCACTGCTGGAATGCACTGCATTTTGGTGATAGGTGTGAAATTTGCTCCTCTCCATTCACCTGGCAGCAGACTCATGATCTCAAGTGCTAATTCCTTTCAGGAATGGGGTGGGGAGGATGTGGTCTTTTGGACAGGCTGCATTCATGCTCTTGAGTTCTGCTCTACCTTTGTTCTGAATGATGCTTTTCTGCACACTCCTGCCATTATCTAAACTGTCTCTGTTCCCATGTACAGTCATTGTACTCATTAAAAAACATGGCAAAGTATTTGTTACAGATCAATAGGGAAGTGCAGTTTATGTTTTGCCAGGATTATCTTCCATCTGTCTTGATTTCATATTCAATAGCACTACAGTCCTTTCTTTTAATGTCTTTTGTTTACGGGGATGAAGAATCTTTTTTGTTGTTTACTTTTCATATCTTTTTGGAAGTCTACCTCAGTTTGACTTTTGGCAATTTTCACTTCCTAATCCCTTAGAGAGCATTTCCTTTGTGCTTAATCATTTTTGCCATTTTGTAAATGTTCTGGGTTTTGCTTGTGGTTACTTATTCAACTAGCTCTCTTTGGTAGAACTTTTTCTGCTTTCTCAAGACACAAAGTCTGCATACTTTTATTCCTTTCACTTAATTGTATTATCCTCAATATTTGAATTCCTCAGTCCCTGACTTCACAAGTGAGTTCCTTTGTTTACTAAAGCTTGGCCTTTTGAAACTGAGAATATTGTGTACTTTTGGAGTAGAAGATCTTACTATGTTTCCCTAAAACAGTTTTGACCTAATCAAATTGTTTTATATCTGTTGTAGCCCTCTTCTGTCATTAGTGTTAACTTCTCTTTGTTAGGCAATGATTGTCATGCCTATACACACTTTCATATGCATTTGATTAATTAATACAGTGCACTGAATGCAATAATGAATGTAATTCATAATGTAAGAATTACAACATAAATGTTTTGTCTTTTATCTATGAAGATTACTTATAAATGCTTTTGGTTCAGTTGCAATTACCTTCACTTTCTATTTGTACCTGATGTATTATTCAACCATATTCAAAATAAGCTACAGGTGATCTTCAAAGAAGAACTTTCATCTCTTTTCAAGGAAAGAGAATTGGGTAATCCTGATTGTTTTCTCACTGATGTTATTTTTGCAATGTTCTAAAAACTTGTGTCAATCTCTGCATTTGGATAATTAACAAGTACATGGAAACTGCTGCTTGATATGTTTTGCAGTTGTGTTCCTAAAAAGACCCACTTAAACTTCCCTTATTCTTCCCTATGGCATCAGTTGCATTTTTGAAGCTATATTGATTTGCAGTCACTAATACAAATAAAGAGAATTACCACTTTTGGTCCTAAAAGTATCAAAGATTGCCTTACTAAATGAGGCAAACCAACTGCTTTCCTGTAGCAGTGCTCCTGTGGCACTTGAAAACAAAGCTGCCAGTGAACAGAAAGCAAAACTCATGCTTTCTCCCCTTCCACAGTCTCCAAATGCCCCTGGTAATCTAGGTCATTTTAGTCCAATCTAAAGAAAGTCAATACACAAACAAAGGCCTCACTCCTGCAAAGATTTACATATTTAACTTTTAAACTAGTTTTGAAGTTGATCGAAGCACACAAAATCTATGAAGCTATTCATGTACAGAAGTATTAGTATGCATGATGGAATGAGAAAGGCAGATTCCTCTTAGCTCCTTTGAGAGGAAGAAAAAGTAGTTTACAGTATTATACATTGTCATCTGTCACCAGGATACAGGATTATCAGAACTGTCTTTTGGAGAGGGGTTCCAGAGAGGAAAATGAACTGTGCCCTTGGTTCTTATTTATGATTTTTTTTTTGTCAAAACACAATGTTATTCTCCTTATTTTTACAATAGGAGTTCGGGTTCTGTCCACTCTACCCTCTCCCCTCCGTCCACCCCTGGTGAGAGAGCAAGGGAAACATCACAAAAAATTAGATATTTGGTTAAACTACTTCATTGCATTGGCATGTACTGTAGTTAAATACTGAACCAACACATAAGAGATCTTTAATAAAGTTTCTGTGTCTCATTGCCTTGATGTAGATTGTTAAGAATTCATGTCTGAGACCTCTCCATTATCTTCTGATAAGCAGCTAAACCAAGAAAGGTGCATTAGGCAAAGGGAAAACATATTATTTGTTTCAGAAAAATAATGCAAAGATTTTTTTATACTTTAAGGAAAAGACAAAACTCTATCTTTTCAAACACCCAGACTGGACTGTATAGAAAACTTGATTTGAAGCAACCAACCTCAGAGGGATGTGATATCAACTACACGGAGGAGTTTTATGTACATAGAGTAAACAAGATGCACCCCTTTTTTTATGACCCCATATAGAAGGCCAATGGTCAAAGCTAAAAGGATTCTCAGGGAGACAACACTGTAACGCTGAAAGCCATTTTTCTCCCGAGAGTGCATAGGTATATCCAAAGCTCAGTTTAAAATTATATTCTTTTTTATTTCATTTGGTCTGTCTGGGAGGTAAAGCATGTTCTTTCCTTATTGACTGGATTGAAGAAAGTCAGGCTGTCTCTCCTTTATACTGGTTGCTTCTGCAGGGAGTGATTGTGATTGATTTACAATCAACCTTCCGCAGGGAAAATTTCATCTTCTTTATCACAAAAGTAATGAAAAAATATTTGTATAGCTTGTAATAGCTTACATTGTTTCTAATTGCTCATTTATATAAAGCAAGGATTTACACTGGTTATATTATTATAAATTTTAATAAGCCTAAGCATAGAAAATCACCAGTTAGTTCTTAAACTAATGAGATTTGTTAAAAAATAATGAGATTTCACACATTAATGAATCAGGATTTGACCTCTGGGGTATTTGTCAATGTGTACATTCAAAATTTTAGAACTCTGAAGCTGGAAGCCAAAAGAAAACACCAGGCTATCACATGGATAGAAGTACAAATCTTAAAATGAGACACTGGGAGATATTGATACAATAAAACCAAAATGGCTATTCATATGGCTTTATGCACACTGCTGTATTTCATCCATAGCAGGAAAAACCTTTCTTATAACAAAGAGGAGTAGATACAAGATTTAACGTATAATTAGCTGGTCTACAATTGAAATAATTTATTCTACTCTACCGTGACAGTGTCATTTAAGTCTCTCTGCAGTAGTGTTCCCTGTTGACAATGCTACAGCTGAGCTGGTGTCAGCATTTCAAAAAGAAAACCTTTAAACAAAGGTTGTGACTCATTTCTGAAAGTTGCTCTGGAATAAACTGTGAGAGAAAGCATAGTTTTGGGTGATACAAAACAAAATCTAGCTGTTCTGGAGGCTGGAAGGCAAAGCTTTTGCACAGAGTTCTACAAAGCGGAGCTGATTGTAACATCCAACAAGGTGCTGGCAAAAAAATACCAGTTTTTCATGGTTGCACTCCTTTTTAGTTTGCTATGGACAACATTAAACCAGAGTGTAGTTTGTGCCCTCACTTTTCACACATATTTCCTTAGCAGTTTAATACTACTCCTGCCTCTATGTTTTCAAAATACTTGCTAAGGTCTAAATTGCACAACTATCTTTGATTGCAGCTTTGAATTTGTGCACCAGCTAGGCCAACTGTGGTAGAAGACACACACTGAACTTTTATACACTTAACTACTAACTGCAAGTGCAGGAAACAGGCATTTGATCAACAAAGTATCTCTTACTATTGGCTTCATTCTGTGTGCAATCATAGACTATATGCTGCCTTGTTATGAAAAAAAGGCAGATCTTAAGTAATACATTCAGTTTAATCACAATAATTTTTTTTAAAAAAAAAAAACACCTCAATACATGCAACATATGACATACCTTGATTGTACATTTGAATTAAATAATAGCTTTTCTTCTCCTACCTATCATCTCTCTCGTCTCTTTAATCCCTATTTCCGCAAGGTATTCAATGCTTTTCATCTGAAGAATTCTTTTTACCTGGATACCCTATCCACACCTGCCTCCAACAAGGAAGCTCAGTCTTTGTAGCAAGAGTGACATACATAAGCAGCAGTAGGAGATAGTACTGATTTTCTTGGTTCATAGTCACGCAACATAGTTGGTGTACAAGAGGTTAATAACTTCAAAGTAGTTCTTCAAATTATAAAGCAACCTGTACAAACATTACTTTAGATTTCTGTTATTTACAGCAAGAAGTTAATTTGGACAATCTCTTCAATCTCTTAGTTTTATAAGGGAAATGGCAAGATCTAGACAAGTAACCTGAGAATTTATTTATCTTTCATTGTATCTAGGTCTATTTACATCAGGAAAATAATGTAAATTGGCATTCAAACACAATGTCATTTGAGATAACTACTAGAGTGATAAATTTTACTGTTTTCTCAGTTTAATTTTCTAGCCTAGAACAGGATATATTTCAGTTTGAGGAACTTTCCATATTGAATTTTACACTGAAAACTGAAAAATTCTCTTTATGTAGACCCTCAGTCAGTTCTCTCCAGGTTTTGCCTGTTTCTTCTGCCTCAGTTTATCTGCTCCAGATCTCTGCACCTTTCCCTGCTGATGTATGATTCTCAACCATGTCTGTGTGCATTTACTTTGTGGACAGTTTTAAGACGTTAATCATTCCATGGCAAAAAGATTAATGAAAAGGCTGATCAGTATTTTCCTTTGGTCAAAGAACTTTCAAGTCCTTGCTTGGCTTTCAAAAACCATATATTTGAGCTCTTTGGAAGGTGTCAGATGTTTCATTTTTGTCTATGAAAAATGCCTGAAGCAATTACAGACACTACCAGAGAAATTAATCTCATTTAAATTTTACATATGCAGTGCAGATGTTGATAACTAAGATATGTCACCCAGGGCTTCCCTTGGTGGTCAGTGCAGAAGAACAGGTAGGTTTAGGGCATGAATCACCTGAGTTATTTTAGACAGGGATTCATTAAATTTTCTAGGTACACCAAAGGGTCTACTTGTTCTACTGGAAGAGTAGGCATAAGGGTGGCAGTGAAACTATATGGCCTGTCTGGAAAGAGTGAGCAGAGAACTGAACTGCCTGTGCAGCAACACCAAGAGCTTCATTACACATTTCCAGGAACACTACAAACTATGTTATAATAAATAATAACCTATGATTATAACCTATTATAATAAATAATAACCTAATTTGTTTTATTAATATAATTAAACTGGTAGGAATTTTGCATGAAGGCTCCTTGAAACGACTGCATAAAAGCATGCCTTTCTGTTTCAGGGATTGAAAGACTTAACGCATCTTTACTGCAGAGAAAATATGAACAAGTTTCTTAGAAAAAAAATTAAAGAATGGCACAAATCCCCCTGCTGAACACTGATCTAAGAGCATCTGTCTCCCATCTTTACAGCATCAGCACTGGAATTTGTATTATCTCACTGTAGGTGTCTGCAGTACTGATGTATGCATTTGAGCTAGTTCTCCAGACTTCGAGTCAAAGCAGAGTTAACTGACAACCCCAAGGTTTCAAGATATGACTACATGAGAAAGTATGCTGTCAGCTTACAACTGCTGACACTGCAGCATCAGAGTACATTCATACATAGCTGCTCATCCCGACACAGCCCAGCTTCTCCAAGTGTGGTTGTACTGGGTGGAGCCACACCAAAATCTGAGGAGGTCTCTCTGTGCTAACTTACACTGCATTCCTCTGTGCAGAATTGATACTGGAATCAGTTTTCCACAATTCTCCATTGCAAAGTATTTTCTGAGGTACAATTTTTCTCTCTTTTTTTTTGTATTTATTTTTAATAAAAATCCATACTTTGCAATTTTCTCTGTGCCATCAGTATGCATCTGCCATTTGTAAAAGGTAATGTACCTTACATTTCTGGTTTGCATATCTTTCATATATGTGGAACTTAAGCAAGTTCTTCTAAAATGGTGATTAGTGATGGGACAAGAATGATGACATTTTGAGGAGGAGAAAAAAATAACTTCACACTATGGAATAATGTTTCTAGGCCTGAAAAACACAGCAGGAGGTGAAACTGTGTGTTGCAGGTTTGGGATGACTAGCAGTGGATGAGGTAATTCAGAGTGAAGAAAGCCACATAAATGAAATTGTACGCTGAAGAGGTACTGGCCCCAACCTTCATCAAAGAGACACCAGAGTGAGAGGCACTTTGATGACAGATAAGCAAATAGTGTTCCTGCTCTAGAAGTTAGCAATGCCAGCCTGCCAGCCAGATAGTGGGCAGTCAATGGGGCTGGAAAATCCCCAGTGAAAACAGTTGTTGTGCAGGTCTGCAAGATCATCAAGCATCTCCTACTTTCTTGAGATTATGAATCAGGGTGGTGCCTGGGGAACAGAGAAATCTGAAGCGGGGAATGGCAAGTTTGTGGTAGGGAAATAGGTTAGATGCATCCTGAGTCTGCATCCTCTGATGACAAATGGGCATGTTTGATTTGTCCATGATGTAAACCTTGGTTGATCAAGGAAGATACACAGTACTTATAGGAAATATTTTTCTTTGACTGTTTTTTATTGAAGCGTGGGTAGTGAAACTTAGCCTTTGCTTCCCAAATGCAGAAAAACAAAAAGAAGAGATTCAACATTTGTTCCAGCAAATGCAAGATGAATTTGGATTACTTACTTAAAATTCACAAGTAACACATTACATTAATTGTAATCTGAGTGAAATAAGTATACTGGTTGTAATTGTCGCATACTTTCAAGTCAGGTTTTGTGACGCCTGCTTTAAGCAATAGATAAGCATGGCAGTAGATTGGCACGTTGAGTAGGCAAGCAGCTGGTTAGTTACTATCGCATTGTTTGCCTAAAGGAAACATTAGGGGCTCCTTGTAGAGCTGTATTCTCAGAAGGGTTGTTCGCCATGGTCAATTTTCCCATTATTGACTTTAGAAATAATAATCAGTTTCAAATTAACTACATTCATTACTGAAGTCTCCTCAGTTTGAGGTCTGAGTCCAGAGGCTGAGGAAGGGTTTGGAAATGTCCAGAAGCACCAGAACACATGCAGGAAGCAAAGAGAACATTCAGCACCAGTGCAGGGTACTTCTGGAGGGTCCTCCCCTCACTGATTCACACATGGTGCACATCTCTAGGCATGGATCTGCAGAACAAAGATCTTCCACATCAAAATACTAATATGGTTGCACTCTCTATATGGCCAGAGTGTTCTCCCTGAGGCTGCCTCCGCTCTCTCCAAGCCTCCAGGAGTTCATCACTTCAGGCTCCGCTCTCCTTGCAACAACTGCCAGGGGAGCACTGTGCCGGAGTGCCCAGTGGCAGGAACCATTTTACCTGCAATAAGTCAAGAAGGACAAATAAAGGGCAAGACAGATTGGGCTGCCTGGAGTTAGAGCCAAGGTGTTTGAGGATGGAGTCAGGAGCCAGAACTGAGGGCCTTAGGCACCAGGGTGTTGTACAAGGACTTGTGTGCAAGCTTTAAATGCAAGTGTTGTTATAGAAACTTCTGCTATGCAGTCAGCATTGTCATTACAAAGGGAAACCTATTTTTTTTTTTTTGCTAAGGAAGCTGCTGGGGTTTGATTGCTTTTAATATTGGTAGATGAGCACTCAGTGTAGTGGTAATGTACTCTGCAGTTTTCCATTCTCAGGGAGAAAAGCTGAATTGATACTGTAGACAACTTCACAGGGAGTTAATTTTGTACTTTAAATATTCTTACTGAAAGTAAATAAAAAATCAGTGATTGAGTACATGTGTGATCAGGAACTGATCAGCACTTTGTTGGATTGTTGGATTAATGGATTAAACCTACTAGTGTGCTACTAAGGCAACTGTGTCTTTTCTCAGCTAGCCAGGATAGTTTCTGTACAGGTGATCAATTTTTTTTCCTGGTTTCCCTGGCTGGGTGGTCAGGCTGGTAAGGAGGTTGGCAATAGCTGCTGTTTGCAGCTCTGCAACCATGGATGTTTGAGAAATTCCAAGGAGGAATTTGAGCCTGAGGGAAAGCTTGTTTCTTTTGCTCCTAAACTTGCTGTCTAGAGAGCTGATTGATAACAGATGCACCTATCTGCCTTTCTGTTTTTCTTGAAGCATGTTGTTTTCAGCAACAGGATTTTCCTGTGATCTCCCCAGGATATTTCTCCCTCTACTGTGTATGCTCCCAGTCAGGTCAGCACGCTGTGTGGAATAAAGAGGCTCTGAAAGTGTATTATCCTTTGTTTAACCTGTTTTTCCCCTTAATATGCATCAGTCCTTCAGCAGTTAGGGAGGCTGTGTTTTTCTAGGACCCTCTGTTAAAGAAGAGATTGTTAGATTTGCTTGGTAACAGGAAGGAGAAGGAATTTAGAAACTCCTGAGACTTCTTTCTCTGCAGGAAGGTCTGTGTCCTTCCAGACAGCTTGCTCTGGGTAAAGATATTGCTGCAGGGATGCGAAATTGCTGGGGATTGCATATGAGTCCTATGAAAGGGGGAACTGATATAGAGGATCTTAATGCATGAGCACTGGAACAGTGTAGTCAATATAAAGCTTAGTACAAGCAGTAGTGGTTATGACCACCAGAACGTCCCCAGCAGTGACAAAGGCCCACCAGGTACACGCTGTTGCAGGTTCCCAACCATATGTCTTGGGAAGATCCAAGGGCATATCTTCATTCAGTGAAGATAAGAAAAGCATGGGAACCTAGGAAAATTATATGGAAGAATCAGAAAGGATCCAGGAGGATAAAAGGGCCATTTTACTATAGGTAATATATATATTCTGAGGAAATCAGAAGTCTTCCCTTGTCTGGAAACCAAAGAAAAGCAAGCCACCATTAAAAGCCTGTTCCTTTGTTATGCTAAGCTGCAGAGAAAAAGAAAAGTATGTTCCTTTGAAGAGAAAGAAGTCAAGTTCTAGCATTGCCACAAAGGAAAAAGCAGACCTTTTACAGTAAAATGCAGTAGGACATCCTCAAGCTTCTGCCCCCTTTCCTTACTGTACTCATTTTGACTCTTTGGGAACTGGTCTCTAATCCCACCCCATTTCAAAGAATCTCTGGCTCTCCACACTGGTGCCTGCCCTGCCTAAACACTCTGCTCTCTGCTGGCTCTTCAGAGGTAGGGGGTTTGTTCCATTTCAAGTGTGTGGACTCTTGGGGAGTTATGTTATTCAGGCAACACAAAAGCTTAGTTTTCACTTCAGTTTGGTGGTGGAAATAATGGATAAATATGACAAAAGCTAGCACTTTAATTGTGGTACAGTATGCACATTTTCATTACAGATTCAAGAAAATAAATAAAAAGCAACTCAGTGCTGTGGCATCACTATGGAGGTCAACCAGCAAAGCATTCTCTCTGCAATCTTCTCTCATATGCTTTTCATTATGATATATTAATTAAAAGCAAACAGATTT
>JANHGB010027717.1:0-10846 GCA_026283785.1 Coracopsis vasa | reverse complement strand
TCTTCTCCAGACTGAACCCCCCAGGTCCCTCAGCCGTTCCCCATCACACTTCTGCTCCAGGCCCTGCACCAGCTCCATTGCCCTTCTCTGGCCCTGCTCCAGCACCAGTGACTCTTGTAGTGAGGGACCCAGAAATGGACACAGGATTCGAGGTATTTTTTCAGCTTTGTGTTTTCAGGTTTGTGTATCTATTTTGGAAGAAATTAAAACCACAGGAGGAGGCTTAATAACTACAACCATGCCTGGACAAACACAGGAATGGCACACTCAGCAGCCTGCAAGTTCTTCCCAGGCAGAATTTGATGGTGCTTTCTCAGCATTAACTCCTAAGAAGGAGCTGGCTGAAGTCAGACTCGGCATCTTCCCTCCTCCGTTCTCTCCCGTGAGCCAGGGAGGGTGACGGAGCACATTTCCCAGCGCTGTTCGTCAGCCAGGGCCGGTGCTGCCGTGCTCGGTGCGCTCCAGCCCGGGTGTTGGCTGCGGCCCTCGGGGCCTGTTCCCGCAGGTGGAGGCGGCGCCTGCAGTCACGCCCGGCCCGGCCAGGCAATAAATAAAAAGCAACTCAGTGCTGTGGCATCACTATGGAGGTCAAGAGCAAAGCATTCTCTCTGCAATCTTCTCTCATATGCTTTTCATTATGATATATTAATTAAAAGCAAACAGATTTATGATCAATAGTCTGTCTGTAGGTCATAGAAAAATAAATGGTACTCCCTTCCAAGACTTGCTGTAGCAGAGAAATAAGAGGTACAAAATATTCCTAAACCGAGGTACAAAATATTCCTAAACCTGAACAGGGTCTTTGGCTCCTAGAATTACATCCAGCTTTAATAGAAACTGCAACTATTAATGGGCTCTCACGTAATACAACAGAATTACTTGAGCAGGATTGTTTATTCCCAATCCTACCAACAGCTCTGGGTGAGCCCAGTTTAGTCAGGTGTTAAATATGATTAACTGCAGTGGCTTTGGGTGGTTTAACATTTTATTTCCAACACCTAGATTCTTACAGTGCTGCAATACATGAGGCAATCTGAAGATAATACAGCTATTGATTTTTTAAAAGGACACAAATGCATGAAAACACCAGTATAAGAAAAGCGAGAGTATGTATGATTATTGTCAGTATATAAGATAATGTAATAAATGTAACACAAATGTACGGTTCTTGGTACAAGACTAAAGTGGTTAATTTTGCCATGCAATTGCAACTGATCATAGGGGGACAAAGGTTGAAACCATTCTGAAAACCTGCTCACACACACCTTAGGTGTTACATTGTATCAAAAATCAATAGACACAACAAATTCCTTATTCTCTGATTTCATGCTAATTTTCTGGAAGTCACAACTGGCTCCCCGACAACACCTTAAGCCTATCAGTTGAATGACAGACTACCTTCCTGTCAAACCCTACCTCTAATGGGAGTCCTTTCAAGGAATGGCAAAGCTTGTGCATGAATTTGGTGCTCTGACATTGGGTTTGTTTAGCCTTCTGGGGCGTGTTGCTCCTTGTACTGATTTAAGACAGTCTGTGAGACGTTATGCAAACAGCTACCAGGTATTTATGTGTGTAAGGGACACACCCTGGACCAACCACTGAGCGTTCCCACATTTTCTGCATAAATGCCATTGCAGTAGCAGATAGGCATCTCACTGGGATAATGTGAAGGCTCAGGGTCTGTGGTCCCTGGTACAGAACAGCCACACGTTGATCTACTTGAACTCTGGGTAGTGAGAAACACACAACAAATGTGCCAGGAGTTGAGATCATCTGTTTTGAAATAAAGGGATATACCACTCCCTTATTTTCTATGAACAAGTGTGATGGTACAGAGTGGCCTCTACAAACCAAGAGAGTGCAGCAATGATGAGAGCTGCTGCAGCCCACAAACTCAGAGTACCAAATGGTCCAGTTGTTTTGAGCTGCTGAGCAATTTGGAGTCACATTCTGTAGAACCTTTTCTGACACAGCGCCAAGTTTTATTTTTGTCTTTACTTTTAATTGAAAATACAATTTTTTTGCTTCAGGGGTAGTTCATTTTCAGGGTCCTTATTATAGGTTTCTGATTCCCAAGCTGGGAAGACATGTACATTTTCTGTCATACTCTCTCTGACAGACTTCATGCAAACAGATACCAGAGAAAAACAGGGAAGGGTAGTGGTAATCTCATTAACTCCAGCAGGATTAAGTAACTCTTACGCCTGTCAGTGTGCAGACCCAGGATTTACCTCTACTCTGGGGTACCCTTACACAATGCACCATCATTATCAGGGTGTCAGCTCCTGACACCTCTTTTTGGTATCTGTCAGTTAAAATGTTTTTATTCCAGTAAACTGAATCTTGGCTAGAAAAAATAGATAGATTCATGTCTTAAGACATAAGAAAGATCACACATTATCTAAATTGTCTTAATGCTGTATCTAAATAGTTCAAATAAAGAAATTAAGCTTTCTGCCTGCATATGCTGGGCTTGCTATTTTTTGTATTAGCAGGCTCTTTCTTTTTTGTATTATACTGGAGCTTTCAGAATGACTTAAGCTTCAAATCTTCTGACTAAGAAAGATATCAGAGTTTTCTATTTTCATGCAGAAATTGCTCCACAGGATAAAATGATTTGATTTGGATTTGTTATAAGATTACAAAGAAGGAACCTCCTACCAGGATGAGCATGCTGAAAAATATTTGCATTCCCAAGATATGTAGAGTGCTTAGGTGGAGCTTTTACTAAGTATTAAGTTTGAAGTCTCTAACTCTTCTTCAGTAATGCTGCCTTTGGAAAGACTGTCACTCAATTCTTACTCTGTTAAGGATTTGGGTGTCTGGTGGCCACAAGATGGAATTACTTGCCCACCATGTGGCCACAGGAATTGGCAAGTACTTGAATATGCACTACTTGTCTGCAAGTATTGGTTCTCCAGGTCTGCTGTACATGTATATAGCTTTACAACTCACCCAGTCAGCATAAAGTTAAGTTCTGAGGAATTCATGATTCAGGTGAACTGAGAGGGAAGGGCAGACCCTTACAACGATGTAGAAACACACAGAAGGCATGGTGCTAAACTGCACCTGAAGGTCACACTTCAAGCAATAATTCACCAGTTATAAAGCTCAATACACACAATGCTGCTATAAAGCACACCCACAAAGTAAAGGTACAGGTAGAAGAGTAAGGTAAGCAGCCTTACCATGTTAATGCAATCTTATGATTAGAAAAATATAATAATTTTACATGCTATGTATTTATGCATATAGTAATGACTTCTGGGAGGTTTCTCAAGGCAGATTTTTTTAAATAAGGAGCATAATTTAGAAATATATTGTGTAATAATTGCAATGTTGAGACTGAAGGATTTTAATGTCGGAAGTTATCCACTTAATCTGCTGGTTTACTTGGTTTCAAGTTGTATCCTTTCAAGTGCCACAAAAAAGCATTCAGGAGTCCTGGCTACAGCTGAAGCCATTAGCACCCCCCAGTGTGGCACACTCCATGTCGCTTAGCACGGGAACAATATGCTAATTTACAGCCTGTCCCTCCCAGCTCTGCTGCAGCTTCATTTGGCCCTGCTCAGTAGGTTTTTTGGTGTTTTCTCCATTAAGCTAATAAGGGCCTCCTAGAACCACTTAAAAATTGCACTACTTTACATTACAGTATAATTAGATAAGATTAAATTAAAATGGGCTTGTGAGAATGACGAAGAAAAGGTGTAGATAAAGATCTAATCTTCTTTTGTGCTTATATATTGGCTCAGGATGCAGCACAACTTCCTGCTGTAGATTATGATAAAATAGCTATAGTATTAGAGATAAATTTATATGAATATCACATCAGTTAAAACAAACCCTTTAGAATGCTATAAATATGTTTGTACAAGGGGGTTTCCAGGTTAGCAGGATTTTCAAATTCATATAGCAAGAACAGTACACAAGGCTGTGTGCAATCAAGGTTTTAGCATGGTTCAGATCTGTTTATACAGGTTTAGCCATCAGCAGGGCAGCAGACTGCAGTTTCCGTCCCAACATTGCTGGAACAGATGAAGATACACTGTCTCACTATTTGTCACCATCCAGCAGCAGGTTGCTGTACCCATACCTCTTTTGTAGGTGCCCTGTGGACACTTCACTGAGGTCACTCACCAGCCTCATGGGCACCGAGGGACCTGTTTGAGCACAGGCTGGCAGAACTGTGAGTGGAAGTGGCTTTTTGCAAAAGGTCATTGATGAGCTGCTGGCTGGGGAGTAGTAACAACTTTGAATGAAGCAACTGTTTGCAAGCTTAATTCGTGCTTATGGTCTAAATGTATTGTCATAAACCTGATGGATAAAAATTGTTTTAAGTCAGTATAAGAGAGACCACACAAAAAAAATGTGAGCTAATTTAGTTAATATTGCTTGAATTAAGTCCATATAGCTTCTGTATGTAGGAAATACAAGATTTAGCCTGCTGAAAGCTCTGCAGGGGTCACAGCTCTGCTTCTTATACGAACAGTTTGACCTGGGAAATAAAATTTCCCAAATTCTGTGGCTTTCCTCCATCTTTTATCCTTATTTTCAATATTGTTTCTCATATAGATGTGCAGAATTTCTTCATTAGCTACTTTCTCTGTGAAAGTATATTATGTGCCCTGCTGCCTGACCAATACAAGCTATAGTCTCTGCACTACTGTTACATCAGTAACTGAGCAGATTTAGTCCTTGATTTTCAGTGTATCCAGAATTGGTATGGCCACTAGATTGCTTTCAGGCATTAAGTTCTTTTTAAACCTCTTTTTGACACTAGATGGCTTTTCCTAACATTTCAGTGACCTGACTTAGTCTCAATGAAATCTGAATTATTGACAGACAAAAATAAGTTCATTTGTAGTGTCACTCAGTTCAGTTCATATCTTTGCCTTCACTCCATCAAAGTCAAATCAAGGTCATTTTGACGTCTGCCTTCCTCCCCAGCTCCCTTTAATGTGTTCTGGGAGGGATAATGATAACATGTGGTATCAATATTTAAGTGATATAAAGGAAAAGAGATTACACACAAAAGAAAGCATGCAATTTTATCAGACTTTAAAACAGGTATCATGTTAGATGCACTGTGCCAAACCCAGTTCAGTAGGTTTTTTTATCTGAATTTGAGTTCGATACAGTCTAGGATGTTGGAAATGTTAAGAAAGAATGCACTTAATGTGAGGCAGAAAATCAACTCATACATACACAATCATATGATTCTTATCTGCGGATGTTCAGGTAGAAGATCTTTCATATGCAGGAAGTCCAAAAGGCAGTGAAAATACTGCATTCAGTAGAGTTGTATAGTATGGACCTATGAATACTTTTTTTTTTTTTTTAAATAAAATTATTTTAAAATATCTCCTCTCCCCTTAGGCTCTGACAGCAAACTACAATTTTATATGTTTGGGAGATGATGCCTAGCTGCTGGAGCAGAAACACTGAACAAAGACTCATGTTATGCCTGTCTGCCAGACTCTACTAATTAATGTATTAATCCAAACAATTCAAAACTACTGTACTTTTTTCTGCTGTGCTGCCACTAAATGGCTTTGGAGATCCCTCTTGAATGTTGTAAACGGTATGGAAGCTCCCAAGACTGATACTTTGCATATTGGCCAGACCTTTCATCCTCAAACCTTATTCATGAACTACTGGGAATTGTCCCTGTGAGCCTTAGAAAACAGGGTTTAGGTGATATGCTGTTTGCCTACCTACCTTATCAGACACCCCTTAATAACTTTTGAACTCATGAGTTCATTTCAGTTACATTTGACACAGAAATAGAAAACTTCAGGTTATGAAGTTCCTCCAGGTTTCATGAAATGTAACAGCTCAGTAAAGGAAAGACTACTTCCTTCAGATTATTACTATGACTGAAAGGCTGTTGCTGGAGCTCTGAGGTTATTTATGATGTTTAGTTTGCTGGCAGCCAGTACATACCTAACTCAAAAGCAACTACATCTCCTTGTTTCTCACCTGCCTGGTAGCTGAGAGGCATAAGGAGGGAGCTGTGAATACTGGGGGAAAGGAAGACTCATGATGGGAAGGGACCTGGAGCTGTGGTCACTGGAAACCTGAATGGAAACCAGGGCTTCCTTTCTACCACCTCTTAAGAGCACGACTTGTTCTCCACCTGGGAATGACTTGAGTCAAAAGTGACACACCAGAATTAAGCAGACTGAAATGAACTCAGCACCCAAAATGCATTCTTAGTCTAACCAGCACAACAGTCACCATTTAAACAAACTTTCTTTATATTTGTTTATCTTCTTTTCCGTAAGCATCCAGTTCACTACATACAGCGTTCAGGATTTCACTCCTGGGAACAATTTGGTAATCTGATTATAGTCTACTGCTATTGTTTCTGTTGCCATTGATATCATAATTATTTCTATTTCAAGCATGCTTGCTTCTAAACCAAGCATACTAAAGTTACAGCTCCTTGTGCTTTGTGTTATACAAAGACTCCATTGCAAGTGATAGACTCAATAGGTTATATGAAGAAAGTTTTGTTTGCTCTAGTAACTGTCATTTTACAATAATAAAGTAATAGCAATAAAATAATGGTTAATAATCAGAGTATCCAAAGTTACCAATTAGATTTGAGATAATCCATTAAGGATATCTAAATGTTATTACTCCTACTTTATGGACCCAAGAACTGAAACACATATGATGTAATTTTTCCAGTGGTAACAATCAGGTTTTCAACTGACTCTGGGATAAACATGGCTCCATTAAGTTACTATTGAAGCTCCATTTGATTTAAAGAACATATGGATTTCACTCCCTAAAATATGTCTCCTTACTATGAAATAGCAAAGAAAAACCCTATGTTTTTTGCTTTCACACAGTCCTGAAAAACTCATGCACCTTTAGAATCCGAATTCCTACAGTTTCTCAGAAGTCACAGGGTTACTGGAAGAGCCTGTTTTGCCTTAGATTTACCCAATGGTGAGAAAACTTCAGAGGAAGACTTTGGTTTGGCTCTCATGATATCAAACTGTGGCTGTGCAGTATCAAATACAACAGTTTCAGACTGAGGAAGAAGAGAGATTAACGCTGAAGTTCATGTGATATCTTGTCACACTAAGGAGAGAGCAAACTCTGTAAAATGACATTACAGGATGCTGGTAAGCATTCTGCTGGAGGGTGGAACTGGGTCCAAGATGACAGGGTAACATTGGCTTCAGCAATGTTTGTTTTTTCTGACAGCTGGACATACAAAATGTGCAGGAACTTCTGTACTTGCACTGCCTGTTCTTTGTCATATGGTGTAGCTCTTGCAGAAGCCACACACAACCTTCATAGGTTGCCTGTGCCTGCATTAGAGATTGGAGGAAGCAGCACATTTTCTTTGGTTGGTGCACACAAAAGGAAGTTATCACTTTGTTAATCCTTTTCTAGTCCATACTGTCTTCTTGCTGACACTAGTAGATGGGGAAGGGAAAATGACCTGTGACTTCTTCTACCCAGTCCTAATAAAAAGGATTTGGTAGTTTCCACATACAGAGTAGAAGATGAGAGGCATGGCAATTAGCCTAGTAAGATGCATCCCATCTCATTCTTACCTTAGAGCTTTCCTGTAGGTGGTGGGTTGACCCTGGCCAACAGATAAACACCCACCTAGATGCTCACTTACTTCCCCCAAAGTGGGATGTGGGAGAGACTCCAAAGGGCAAAAGCAAGAAAAATGCATGGGTTGAGATAAAGACAGTTTCCTGAGTCAAGAAAAGAAAAAAAAGAAAAAAAAAAAAAGAAAGACTAAGAAATAAATGATGGAAAGGCACTCACTTGCCACCTCCCACCAGCAGACTGATACCCAGCCAGTTTGCAAGCAATGGCAACTTTGCAAAAACTCCCCCCCGCCCCAGTTTTATCACTGAGCATGATGTTATATAGCATGCAGTATCTCACTGGTCAGCTCATGTCAGCCTGCTTGCTGCGGGGGCAGGATGAGAAACAGAGAAGGCCTTCATGCTTTGCAAGCACAGCTCAGCAATAGCTAAAACACTGGTGTGTTATCAACGCTGTTTAGGTCACAAATCTAAAACACAACACCATACAGGTTGCTATGAAGAAAATTAACCTCATCCCAACCAGGCACAATATACTATCGGAGGATAATGGGAACCAAGGCACTTTATCCTTAAAAAAAACATTAACATGGCAGCTGAAAGTGCTTCAGCTTAGAATTAAAACTAATTTAATAGTTTTGATTGCCTTAATTTTGCTGTTTAAAATTGGAGTGAGGAAAAGACAGAAACTAGTGAGAAGTCTTACTCAGCAGCAAGGGCACTCATATTCTGTAGTAACAGCAGCTAGTGATTTTCTTTGTGTGCATCATCCCATATTTCCCTTCCATCAACCCTTTTTTCTGCACCTGCTGAGAGGCCAAAGTCACAGTCACCTTTTCCATGGTATTTTATCCAGCCAGAAGCACTGTAGGGGTTTGACAATAACATTTTTGATGTCTGTGGTAAGGGTGTAAAGTATTTTTTGCTTCAACAGTCAGTGCTTAGTCTTTTCTGTATATGGCATTAGCACTAGGTATTTCTCTCAGGATAATCTCATTTTTTTCCAGGTTGTACTGGCAAGATCATAGCCTGAAGTATAAAAAGATTTTGGTCAGTTCTTTTTTTCAGGCTGAAATTTGTCTGACTGCAAATTTTTTACTGGTCAATGGACATAGCTAGAAAAGCTAACAGATATTTTCAGTAATATTTTAATCCAAAAGTTTTCCTAAGGATGTAGAAATATTGTGCCTTACCTTACAGATAGAAAACCTGGTCCTCAAAGAAATAAAACCATGTAGGACAATGGAACTCCTGTTCCTCCTCTCATTAACCCATTTGGCTTTCCTTTAAAATTCAGAGTTGCTCAACTTCTTCAGCATTGTGAGCCAACAGCCAATGCTGTCATTTCCTATTTGGCTGTAAATACAGTTCTGGAATCTAGACAATGTAGGATTTTGCCACTGAGGCAAGGATGGAGTTAGGAAATAATAAAATTAGGGTGGAAATAAGAAAACCAGAACTTCAGCAAAATATTGAGGCTCTGAGCCTCAATATTTCCTAGGTTTTCTTGAATCTAATTCTGCCATAGTTTCATAAAGCACAAATTCATTCACAAGCAGGAGGCATTCAGCTCTTGGATCACTCATTTCTTCTGTTAGCACATCCATCTCTCAGATTTTAACAAACTGTGTTCTGATGAATTCCTGATCTGGAAGTTTCCTCTGGTACACAATAGCCGCAAATGACACAGTATTAATTAAATATGCCTTTTGGCTCTTTTTTTTTTTTTTTAATCATTTATCATGCCCCCAGTCATTTATTTTCCCAGCTAACAAATCCAAATGTATTTAGCCTCTTCTTGTAGGATCATAAGAATGGCTGTAGTAGATGAGATCAGAGGCCCATCTAGTACATGATGAAAGAGTATACAGAAAGGGCAAGCAGACAGCAATAATCTCTTCCGTGTGCCTTCCAGCTTCCAGTAATGTGAGTCCTTCAGAAGAGCTAAAACAGAGACAGTATTTTGTATTTAAAAGCTGTTAATGTATTTGTATCCCATCATTTTGCCATTTAATATTTTTGAGTTTTAGTTATCTGAATGTTACTAATCTTAATTATGGATTCTGAGATGAGGTGACTAGAATTGAAAGCAATACGCAAGCAGTGCACCACAGTTGTATGTAGTACTGTGGTTTATGTTTCTTTCCTTATCCTTTTTCTAAAAAAGTTTACCTTTCTTGTACTATTAACCACCTCTGAGAACTGAACCTATTTTCACACAACTGCTTACAGTGACTTCAAGAGTTTTAATGACTGACACTAGCTTTTACAGGTCATCATCATATCTGTATGTTTTTCCTCCATGTGTATTGCACTGCACTCTGAAACACTGCTTTTCAACTACTACTACTCACACAGTGCTGTGGAAGCCTGTGTATTTTCAATCAGCTTTAGATCTGAATTATCAGACATGTTCTTCAAACATTGTCACGTCATCATTCATTCCTTTTCCCAGTTGACTTATAAACTGTAAACAGCTCAGCTTTAAATACAAATCCTTGTGGGATAATCCTTCTGTCACAAAACCTCATGGTTCACTTATATCTTTTGGGTTTTGTCTTTTAACTGGTTAGTCCATGAAATGAGGCTTCTTATGTCATATAGGATAACAGACTCATAGAAAAATACGGCTGGAAAGAAAACCAAGAAATCTAATTTCTAGCTACTCTCCTCATCATGGTAATGCTACCTTAACTACAAAACTTCTAAAATAGGTTTATCTAACTTTTTCTTTAAAATATCTAATTGTTTTAGTTTTAGTCTAATGATTACACATTATCTCCAGACAATTTCATTATATAACTGGTTTTATCACCCAAAGATTTTCCTATATATAAATTGCACTTGGTATAACTGAAGTTTGTTATTTCTTGTACAAAGACAACTTATTAAAGCGCTTTTGAACATTTGCTGTTGAGAGCACTTGCAATAAGGCATCACTATTTGGCTAGGAGCAACACTAAAGTATAATAGTTCTCTATATATAAATGATATATGTTCTATAGGCTTGTCTTGAAATGCGGTTCTATAGCCATAGCTTGTCTTTAGGATGAATTTTGCTGATAAAGTGATATAAAACTTATTATATCCAATGGAAAAAGTTGAAAGCCTAACAGTAGAACTTGATACGGTTTGGGTTATCTGTTTAGCACAGTTCTGTTTCTTCTGTGGGAATGGATTTAACTTCAGAAAGCTATCAGACAGTACAGTTTTGCTGTATCCTCCTTTATAGGCCTCAAGCAAACCGTATCCTGGGCTGCATCAAA
>JANHGB010027713.1:0-44013 GCA_026283785.1 Coracopsis vasa | reverse complement strand
AGACTAGTTCTGCGCGAGTTCTCAAAGGTGATAGCAGCGTTATGTATGGTGTGTCTCCAAGTCGCCCGGTTGGAGGCAAACTAACAAACTTAACTGAAAACAGGATCATTAATGATATCTGATTTGAATTAACTAGAAGTCATAAATTATTGATCACATGACTCAGTTAAAAAGCTTACTTCTACAAATGTTATGCACCATATACAATTGCTAGAACATAAAATAAACCTTTATTTTTATATATTCTGTATTGTTAACTTTGTGACAGCCATATCAATTCTTCATTCTGTCTTATGATCCACATGCATTTATCATAAGGAAGTAATCTAAGTTCCTTTTGTATGAGTACAGTTTATTGGGTATAGTGGTTTGTCCACAATGAGGATGTCTGAGAACAGGATACAATAGAAGGAAAAGGACTGTTTTCTAAAATTTTGTGTAGCATGGCTGTATTTACTTTCTATATCAGTAATGTTCACTAATGTTTTTCTACTTACGTAGGAAATTATGTAAATTCATGTGCTCTGAGCATTGCATAATCGATTATTATACCTTCTAAAATACAAATCTAATACCTTAAATGTCTTACAGCACAATCTTCCCATTATAGTTCTATATAATATTTTATTTACATTCTGTCATTACTTCTCATTTTAATTATATATATTCAGCTTTAGAGAGTCTCAATTTCTTTTTTCTTCTTTCCTTTAGGATATATTTAATTAGTTTAATTCATACTTGTGCCCTTCTGGCATCATCATTAACACAGACTTAGTATAATTAGCATTTTAATGCACAATAAATAATCCTGTACAGGTCTGGTTTTTACGTTGCTTGTTACTTTTTAACCACAAACCTATAAGCCTATATATATTACTTTTTTCCTCTTCCCTTCCACCCCTGAAGGATAACTGAGTAGAGAGCAGAACACAGAAATATTAATTGAATATTCTTCCACTTATTACCACATTTTGACCTTACTGCCTTTAGTACTTCACAGTGGTTTATACTGTGTTTGATAGCAGCTATCAAGGTGGTTGAATGAAGTAACTATTTGAAGCTGTGCCTCTCTAGGTGTCCTAAAGGACTTTCAGGGATTTGAGCTCTTGGATTCTAAATAACTAGGTTATTTTGTAAATTTACCCAGATTCAAAAGTATGGATTGCAAAAAGCTGGGAAAAAAGTACTCTGAACTTTTTTTTTAATTTTAAAAATTTTAAATCCTGATTTGCAGTCCACAGAAGTGCAGAAAAGACTCAAAAGCTAAGATTTTTTGAAAAATATAAGTTTATTTTTACCTCTGTCTTTCCACCTCTAAATCCACATACTGCAAATATTTAAACTGAAAGTAATACTGCAATCTTTAGCAGATTTATGCCATAATCCACAGGTCTCACCAAAAATCTATCCAACAAAATTAGAAATAAACTCTTTGAAATAAAATGATTAGTCAGAACAAGTAGAATTTCATCAAATCTTTTTAAGGATAGCCTTTCCAATAAGAAGAAAAAAGAAGACCGCGAATTCAAACAGAATTTCTACCTTTTAAAAGTGGCCTCAATATCAACAGACTTCAGAAGAATGTAAATGTTTTACAGTTATGATCAAATTTTATACTGAAATTCAAATCCCATAAATTTATATTAAATATAACAAATAAATTACCACAAAAATGATGCCACTTAAATAGGACAGACTAATTTTCATGTCAGAATGAGCTGTGACCTTTCAGAAATGAGTTAAGTGGGAAGTTCAGTTCCCAGCAGATAAGCAATCAGAAAGAAAAAAACAAAAATCCACCAGAGCTACAGATACACTTCTGTTGAGAGAGCATTTGAGAATATGGAGAGCATGTGTGAGATACTGTGGCAATTTATATTTCAAAAAATTAAAGCATCATTATATGTTTCTACATGATTCTATGTTGCTTTTATTTCTTTATATGTGTATTCTTTCATGGAGTGATGAGCTGAAGGAGTTCCTCTCAGTCTAGTTTAGTTTCTAGCCCTGCTATACTTTTCCTCTTCTTCATCTTCTTTATGGTGCTTTTGTGTTTTCTAAAAATTTCCTCACTGTCATGCATGATTCTGTGAATGCATGCGTAATTCAACAGCATTTAAGTTTCTTGAACTGTAGAATACAGAGCTATACCATTATGCCCCAGTAATTCACTTTACAAAACTTCTGGCACATAATTCTATCATTTAATCCTTTTCTAGTAATTCTATCTATTGATAATTTCTGTTATGTTATATCACCAGTAAGTCACTGATGTTTATAACAGAGACTTTGTTATACATATTAACTGTGCAGAAAAATTAGCTTATACAATAACCATTTGAAAGTTGAAAATAATACCAATATATGAAAATCTTTATTCAAGCAGAAAATAAATTAGCACAGGTCCTTCATTTGTAAATTGGAGACCATTACCATTTAAAAAATATTACTGCTTTTTTAGGTGCATCCACCTGTTCTGATATGCTTGTACACTTCAGCAAATAAATAAATGCAAAAGAGGAAACTTTAATAATTTTTTTTGCTAGACTGATAATTGTGAAATTACCTGTAGTTCATTTCAAAATTTATATCCTGATCTACAGAATTTGAGCTGTCTGCAGATGTGATAAAACTCTGCCTATTTTCCAGGTCAACCTTGGTTAAGCTCCATTTAGTATATCAGACTTATGAATGTTTTACATATGTGATAAAGATCCAGACTTTTAGTAACCTGTACTACCCCACACATGTTCTATCACTTTAAGGAAGTAAAACCCAAAAACAGTTGTCTAAAGAAAAACATTTAAAAAAGACTGTATTGCTTTCCTTTAGTCATCAGGACGAATAATGTGAAAATGAAGCCAGGGAGGAAGGACAGGTACTGAAAGAAAAAAAAGGTATGTTTTGTTCTATATCTTGTATAAACAGGGATACCATCAATTTGTGAAGAAATACACTTATATTCTGAACACACTTTGATCAGTGTGTTTGAAAATTATGTCTGATAGCACCCAGATCAAACGCAGTAGAAGTAAAATTATAATAAAAAGCGTGCCATACATGCATATAGCTTGGAGGCATAATATAAACCCTAAGATGCTGGAAATACTTCAATGTGTAGGACTGGTAAAAAGGTTTCTACAGCAGTATCTTCACTGTATTTGATTTTTCTGTTGGACAGAAAGGAAGTGGACATCAAAAAGAATATTTAGAGAGTAAGATATGTGATGATAACAATCTAGGAAAAAATACTTCAAATTAACTTTTGTTTGATTTGTCTAGTATACACTGACAAGGCCTCTGATGCAGTAGAATTTCACACACACAAGAAAATACATGCTAGCATATTTAAGCATTGGATATTTTTCAGAATATATTCACCACTTTCCAGAGAAGACTTTTTAAAATAATTTCAGTGGATTGTGTCTACAAGAGAGTTTATTTGAGCTAAAAATATTATGTGTCTAGTCCTTATAATAAAAAAGATGTTGGGTGGAAATAACCAAAAAGGGCATGAAATGCAGAGAATATAAAATAAGAGATATATTTGCTCTCATCAAAGCACAATTTCAGAAATTCTTAACTGTTAACTGAATGGATGTTACAGCAGTGATTTTATTTTAATTTCAGTTTTATTTTATTCCACACTTCCTAAACCTAAAAAAAAAAAAATGTGTTAGAAGTTTAGGGGTAAGAAATTTATTTAATATCTTTACTGAGCCAGATTATAGACCATTTTCTTTCCTCACAGTCTTCTCTTTTTCTGTCTCCTCTGAACAGGTGCCACTCAGTGTTGAAAAAACAGAGGTTGGACAAATAAAAACTTTCCCAATTTCTTGTTAACAATCAACACTGCACACACACACTTATATACACACACTTGTATTTCTAACACGCCCCCCCAAAAAAAGCAGAAACTAAATACACAAAAAACCAAACAGAAAACCAAACCAAACAAAAAATAAACAAAAACCCCAAACCTAACAAAAAACAACAAGAACAACAACAAAAAAGGCAAAATCAAAAAAAAGAAAAAAACATCAAAGAAGCAGAAAGTAACCCCCTTGCCTTAAAGCATAGTTCTAGGAAAAGAAGTTGTACTACTTTGCTTTTCCTTTTTATCACCTCCTCAATCCTATCTTATTTGGCAAATCAATTGCTGAATACACACCAAAGATTTTTATTCCTCCCTCTCTACCATTCCTGCCACCTAAGGAGATTATTGAAAACTATCTATCCAGTATGGATGCGCTGGCCAAGAGATTATAAACTCTTATAACAAGGTATCATTACTCCTGCCCTAATTCACTTTACATTAAGGAGTTAATGGTTCATTGAACCAGAAAGGATAAAGAGACTACAAGAGAGATCATACCAATCACTTAGAAAGAAGGAGACCTTGATTTCAGTTTCAATTTCAAAGACCTTCATAAAACTTCAGTGAATAATAGCAAGTACAGAAATAGTGCTTAATGAAATGTCTGCAAGAGACTGGTGTAACTGTAACAACATTTTAAAAAGGAAGGGTTGATAATATTAATTATCACTATTACTGGTTAAAATACTAATGTATGTGCTTTTCATCTTGTTCCTACTTAAAAAACCACAAAGCTCAGAAAGAAACTTGATTTTGTTATTCTTATCTAACCTTGAACAATATTACTAGGTTTTGTTAGATGGTTTTTTTGTGTAAGATTTGTAAGACATTTAAAGCCGTTGCTGTTCAGCTTATAAAAGGCTTTAAAAAAACCCAAACCAAAAAACATTCAATTGTAATTTGTTAATGACAGACAAGTTGAAATAGTCCCTGGTAAGAAAACATGTAAAAATTATTATTATTTGTTCCTTGAATAAGATGAGCAAAAATGACAGGTCTGCAACTTCAGCATTGCTGACTTCAGCAAACTAATTCTTTAAATTCAGATTTACAGAAATCCCAAGCAAAGAGAAAACTTATTTAAGGGCACCTATGTGTGCAAAATCTACAGGAAACTCACGCTTAACATGAAGAATTACCTGTATATTTTTAAGTAACCCTACTTACGAATTCAAACCTGCTGCCTTTTACAGTCATGATAGTTTATTTCTAGAGCTTGGCAATATTTGACATCACTGGTGTTTGCATCAGTTCTTAGACTTCAGTAATCAATAAAAGGTGTGGGCCTCCAACTTTAAAATTCTGTGTAATGGCTGTAGTACAATTACCAGTGAAATTTACATTTAGCTGAAGATTTAATATTACTGCATAAGAATCAAGCAAGTTGCAGAAGAATTAAATTTCTAAAAGGGGTGATGCTTTTAAACTAAAACAGGGTAGATAAAGATAGGGAAGAAATTTTTTACGATAAGGGTGGTGAAACACTGGAACAGGTTGCCCAGAGGGCTTGTAGGTTCCCCATCCCTGGAAATGTTCAAGGTCAAGTTGGATGGAACTCTGAGCAACCTATCTAGTTGAAAAAGTCCCTACTTTCTGTCTGGTGGTTGGAGTAGGTGTGCTTTATAAAGGTCCTTCCAATTCAAACCATTCTGTGATTCTAGGATTATCATAAAAGTGTTTGGAAAGGTGGCATTTTTCAAATGGAATGTAAACTTAATGAATTATTCATAAATTCCAAGAGTTTTCAGGACATGTTTTAGTGAGCTAATTCTAATTTTCATGGGAAGCTGAAACGTAACACTTAACTTTCAGTGTTATGTTTCTTTTGAGGTGTGCACCAATAGTCAATGCTCCTGCCCCTCTCCATCACAGCTTATCCCTCAACACACAGCCTTACAGCTCTTCAGCAGGAATCATTGCCTACTAGATCTCTGCTCCTTTTTCTGTAAGTAATTTACTCCAAGCAGCATGCTCCAATTGGCAATGTATTCCTTCCCAGTTACTGCAGTCAGGACATGAATGAAACCACACTCCTTGCTGAGATGGAGCTGCATGATTTTTATCTTCTGCAACTTCCATCATCAGTAATTTGAAGACCTAAAGAACTAAAATATATCTTCACTTGAATCTTGATGACAGATGAGCATCAATTTGATAGGCAGATCAAAAGATCTGCAGAAAGCAGTCATCAGCTCCACCTAATTTTAGCCTGAATCAAGTAAGTTTAATTATCAATACAGTTACTTAACTGAGCATGGGAGCGGAAGTACAATTTATAATGCCAGCAAAGAAGATAGAGCTAGTTACTTTAAGAGAGTAAATGTAATGGTATCAGATAAATTTGCACACTGTAGTAAAAGAGTTGAATCTTATAGAAGTTATAGCTAGTTCAGCAAAGTATTTGATACAGTTTCCTGCAGCCTTCTGCTAAACAAACTCACAAGGTGCAGACTGGATTGATGGTATGTGAGAAGAGTAGGAAATTGGCTAACAAGTTGCATTCAGAGACTGAGTGCAATGATTTTACTCAGACTGACATCTTATCATAAGTGGGGTCCCTCAGGGATCAGTACTGGGCTCCACGATGTTCAGTGTCTTAATAAATGACCAAGTTTGCTGATGGCGTTCAACTGAGTCATGAGGTGGACATTTCAGAAGGGAAAGATACCTTGCAGAGAGACCGAGGTGGGCTGGAAGAGTGGGCTGGTAAGAACAGTATGAAGTTTAAAAAGGACAAGTTAGAAGTCCTGCACTACTTTTGACTTTCCATTGACTTATTTTCTTTTTTCACAATAAACTACAAGTGCTGTCTTCACAACTTCTGGATACTGCCCAAAACTACCTGTTTGGATTTAAAACGCACTTGAGGAGGAGGTTTCAACCTTGTGAATCACCATTTCCTTTAAATACACCATATTACCAGATGCGGGCTGTAATTTGTTCAACCCTCAAGTCTTCATAGAAAAATATTTTCTTACTTCTATTTCCTAAAAAAAGTAACCAAACTATTTAGAAATCTGTACAATCTGGCATATATGAAAGATTGTAGAAACCTGTCACATAAAAATAAAAAGCACTGTTTCTCATTCAATTTGTTTCAACTGAACACAACAAAATATGTCACAGTAGTGAAGATTTCCTTCACAGAAAAAGCATCACACATAGCAGTACAGGAAAAAATCCTCCCACCAATATGTAGGTACCTTTCCTTTTTTCCTTTATACACTAACATTTTTTTTCTGAGGATGTTCTAAAGCAATGACATTTTCAAGTAAACTCAGGGAAAATTAATAAACGTGGTGGTATGGAAACAAGACATTTTAGGCCAACTGTATCCCAGAGAAATTGCAATAATATAAGTGATATCAATAGTCAATTACATAATTTGGTCAGAAAATAGTGACTAAAAAAAAAGAAAGAAATGTAAACAATATTTTGAAATGAGCTTATGAGGTTTAGCATCATACAGCCTTTACAATATTAATTAACTAAGCTCAAATTCTGCAAAAACTAACATCTATGTATATACGTTCTTAGCATGTGAATAATCCAAATGGAGTTCATTTTGGGCTTAGAGAACTCGTGTTTGAACATGGGCCCCCTCTTTCATATTACTTCTGTGAAACGTCCCAGCTAGTCAATGTCACAGATTTTCTGAGAATCTTCTTTGAAAACTGTAATCACTTACTGACTTCACTTGCTCACATTTTCTTTCCATGCTTAGGAAAGCAACTGTCTACATTTTCTACATCAGGATCCAAGTGCATTGCTCTATTTATTTAAATTTAATTTATTTTTTGATAAATATATTTTTACCTTTTCTTGATAATTTGTGCCAGTTTTCAATCAAGTCTAGAATATGAGTAAACATTAAGCAGGGAGGGAATTTCTGTAAGCAAGCTCTTCTTTCCTCCAAAAAGCAAGCAAACAAACAATAAAAAATCCAACAAAATTGAACAGATGAATTTTGAGACTTGAAAGAAAATATAGATATTTAAGAAACATGGTTTTTCTTCTCCAGGTATTAGCCTATGCAGCCAAGTTTTTTATGGTATAAGCCAGACCAAATGACAGTAGTTTGTTTGATAGTGGAGTTAGGGCTGGAAGAAGTTAACCTGTATCAGTTCTTCAGGGAAAAGCGGACTCCCTGAGCTATATGTGATTTATTTTCAGCTATTTTATTTCACTTTGAAAGTGAATCAGACATAAATATACAAAGTATTTCCAGATATGGGGGGAGTCTGAATTCACGGAATAGCAGCTAAAATAACAAATGCTTCATTTAAGAAAGATAGTGAAGGTAGCCGAAGCTAAAAAAATATTGCAGTTCCAATTGCATGTCTGCTTCAAACCATGTGATAATCTGAATGAACATCTCTATAAAGACAAATCCTTAGAGTTTATCAGAATAGGTCTATAATACCATGTAATGTAAATAGCTTCCTTGTCTGATTGTTATAGCAAATAAAAACAGAAAATGAGAAGTGATTAGACTTTAATTAGTTGGAAGACAACAACTAAATTTTAATTTAGCTAAATATTTGTTACATATTTTACTTTCCATGTCACACTTATGCCCTTGTATTTTTCTTTTTTGTTCTTCCCATTTCCTCCCAGAGCAAGACTCTCATCTAGTCTTCCTCCTCCATTTTCCCCCTATGACTTTCAGATTAAGTTGATCTTTTTTAATATTACACTTCTTTTTTTTCTTGTGAAAAGCTATAATTAGATCAAATTTGCAGCAAGAGATAGTGAAATAATGAAAAAAATATCCTGAGAAAGTTAGCAAGGAACAGTAGCGTAGTATCTCATTCACTTCTACTAGAAGATCTAAGGAGCTCTTTAGAGCTCTTTAGAGAAGAGTTAAATTGATGAAAAGATAGCATGTCTCTGTGATAATCTTTAGCCATAAAGATGATTTTGAAATCATCAATACACAGGCCTCATGGAAATCCCATGTGCAAAAAAGGCATCTATCTGAATTTTGTCCAATTGAAATAGAAGCTGCTCACACTTTTTTCCAGCATAAATGACAATCTCACAACATCACCTTCATTTCAATCCTTCTACTGCAGGATATGAATTTTATGATCATTTAATTTAACATTTTTGAATAGGCCTACTGATAGCCTATCTGCTACTGCATATTTAGTGACATCTCAGTTCCCCACTTTGTCTTCAATGTTTCTCTACTGAAGTCAACACAAAAATGGATCTATCCAAACTGCAAAGAAAAATTTTCTGAGTTTAACCTCAAAGTTTTTATTTATATGTTTATTTTAAGAAATTCATGAAAGGAATATGGTGTGTTTAAGCTGCAAGGCAGTGGAGAAAAAAATCCAAAAGTATGTTTCTTTGGGACCTAGCAGGAAATGAAATAGTCTCATTATTGTAAACAATGTGGACTTAAAGTCTCATGCATTTAAAGGTCTCACGCATTTTCTCCTTGGAAAATGCATGAAGACCATATGTGTTGTCTTCAAATATGACATCAAAGTGTCATTTAAAGTGACTGGCTTACTCACAGTATTATCTCAAATAAAGTTAGCAAGCTTCCTTGTTTTTCTTTCCAGGTGTTTTCCCTTTTGCTGTACACAACGGAAGACTGTCAGGAACCTGACTAGCATTCTTTTACACTTTTCAGAACTGTGGCTGCTGTTAGGAAAGCCATGATATAGACCATAATTTTTTGTTTTCATTTTTTTTTTTGGGGGGGGTGCCTGGTTGGGATTTTGTTGGGTTTTTTGGGTTTGGGTTGTTTGGGGTTTTTTTAATAAATAGTCTGTAAGTATTAAGTCTCAACATTTGTGGATACCTAGACCAGAGTAAGAAAAGGATAGTTGCTTTTGGGGGAGATTTTGGATTTTTTATCATTCACACCTCTCACTGGTCATTTAAAGCAGTGTAAGAGTGACTTCACATTTTCACATAGCTCTGCAGAATTGTAGGGCAATTTTTAAACTCGTAGTGATGGCTTTCAAGAAGAACTAAGAGAAATGATCATATGATTACAGAACATATCTAACAAATTGAGACAACCATCTAAAACACTGCAGATGCTCAAAACATTTCAGTTGAAAATTGATATACTTGATGTTCAAAAAGAGAAATCAGACAAAATAATTCAAAAGGAATATTATCACCAGAAGGATTGTTTCATATTCAGTGTTTTAACATTTTGAAACAAATGGAACAATTCTTTGAGATAAACCCACTTCATTTCCAAAGCATGTGCCCTGGAATCCTCAATCCTGTTTGCTCCCTATCTATGTATGTTTCTGTAAAGAAGGAATATTTATGCTTTACACTGGATAATACTTTGTAATTAACTCAGAACACTCTTCCACTTTTCCTCTGACACTGTAATTAACTCAGAACACTCTTCCACCTTTCTTCTGACACTCCCATTAAGGTGAGGATTTTTTCCCCTTAATCAAATTGATGCTACCATCTGGCACACTTTGCTCTGTGTACTGATTGTGAAAGTTTTGTGAGTTTTCATCACCAACATAGGCAGAGAGAAAGCTAAAAATTTTAAGTAGTAGAAATTAAAAAGCAAGTAGCGAGCACTGCTCTGGACCATTTATTTTAACCCAGTACATAATTAAAAACATTTGTGCTTTCACATGTTTCTTTCAATAAAGTATTTGAGGATTCTATTCTCTTTAAGCATAGAGGGTTTTTTTAAAATCAATAACAATAATGTGCAAGTCAGATTTAGTCCAGTATGTAGATTTTTCGAAGTAACAGCTATTATTATGACAGAAACATAAATTTCACTTATATTCTGCATTCTTTTATAATTCAAACAAAACAAAATTTCAAATTCGAACTAAACAAAAACTCTGGAGAACCTAATATAAGATATGGCAAAGGGCTATAGTTCAAACTGCAGCCATCTTTTACTCTGCTAGCATGGAGTGGAATGGGGTTGTTTTGGTTTCAGTATTCAACTGCATGCACTATCACCTTTCATACTTTGGAGATAGGTCAAGAACCCCTAGGAAAAGGAGACAGAAATGATTATGTAGTACTCTTGATATTTCAAATGTCAAGAGAAAGAAGGAAAGCTTAAATGCATTATGTCTTGCTAGTGCACTTAAACGCTGCCAGACATTACAGCTTAAGAAAGTGAACAGTTTAACTCACTTTGCTAATATTTCTCAAGCCTTGTAGCTAAAGATAAAGGTCAGAGACACTAAGATTTCAATTTTCTTCTCCCACTAATTGAAATAGAGTTACTATTAATTAACAAAATTACAGTGAAACTGTAAATTATTTTCCACCTTCTATTTATGCCTTAGAAAGACTGTTTCCTAACTTGGAGAGAGTGAAACCATTGGTTTTCATTTGTGTTTGTATCTCTTAGGTATCCAGAAAAAAAAACCCCTAACATACAAAAGGTATATCACTTCTAAAAAAATGTTCTCTGAGCATTCTTTCTGGCATTTTTCAATATAAGTTTGTTGCTTCTGATATGATTTTTCAAACACAATATAAAACCTTCTGAAATCATGTCCAGTTTTAGGACATGTTGGTTGTTTTTTTTCCAGTTAGTTTATAAATCATCAGAGTATTCCAACAGAAAGTTTAAGAAAGCAGTGCTATAGTTATTGGCTCTGAAGAATGCTGTTGTTTGTGAAACCTGTTAGAAAATGTAGTACCTGCTTCTATTAAACTGCTTCTTTTGGGAAAAAAAAAAAACAAAAACCAAAAAACAAGCAAAAAGCAACCAAAACCAAACAGAACACACACTGCCTGCTAAATCATTTATGGTATGTTAAATAAAAACTAAAATGTACCCCCCTCCCCAAACTAAAAAAAAAAAAAAAAAAAAAAAAAAAGGGGAAAATTATTCTGAATGGATTGCCTGGGGCAATGATTGAAGTACTCACAGTTCCTTGAAAGAGAGACATTTTTTTTCTCTAAGGTTGTTATTCAATGGATTACTAAAAATGTCCTTGAGTTGTCATTTAAGGCCTGAAACTCCAAAATATATTTACTATCTGTTCCCATCGAATTCAATGGGAAAAAGAAGAAAAACTCCCATAGATTTTCATTAATTTAGAATTGGCAGTAATAAACTTATGATTTAAATTGAAAAAAATAATATAAATAATACATATAACTGCCATCAGGGTAATTAACAGCTCTAATTTTAACAAATCATGAGGAAATGGGAGGGCCTCATTTCACAGTTCTGTCCCAAAAAAAGAGACATTAGGTTTCACCTGATTATCCATGTAGGATAGAGATTCACTGGTTGTCTCGTTAAAATTCTGAAGAATTTGAGACAAACCAGATCAAGTTGATTTTTCCAGGAAAAAATCTGTGAAGTAATTGTAACCAATCAGTTTTTGACACAAAGACATTATATTTCAAGGGACAATTAGTCTGTAGGTCAAATACTGTTAGGGGTCTGCTTTTTTTCGAACGGGTAAGGCTTGCAGAACATTTCAGTCAGTGTTTGTGAAACAATAATATAGCCACAATTATTTTAGATCATTAGGCACTTGAATTATAAACAGTACTTTGTAGGCACTTGAATAACAAAGCTTTAAGAAAGCAGCTTGAAAGCTCTAACTGCAGGCTTTTGAGAGAAGCATTTGAACCCTGTGAGGACTCAGCTTGGTATCTGTACTCTATCAAGTTTTTTGGATATATCTCTCTTCCCTACTAGGGGAAAACTTTAAGAGTTAATTAAAATAATTAACATTAACTTTTAATTCCCCAAGGAAAAAATGAACACTATAAAATTATAATTATTTTTTTAGAGCTGAACCCATTATCTAGATATAAATAAAAATATTGTTCTAAAGGAAACATGGCTTCTGAATAGGCCATTCCAATAACTTGGAATGGTCTTAAAAGAAATGGATAAGACCAACAAAAAACACAGCTCTTCTTTAAAAGAACTTTTAATAAATTCAAGGTAATTCTTTTTTCCTAAAAGAGACTATTGACTAAATCCCATGAAAATTCCTGAAACATTTTAGTACTCTAAAATACTCAGGTTCAGTGAAAAACATACTAAAAAAATAAAGTATCATTGCTTAAATATGATTACATGATTATCAGATTAAATGAGTCATTCATTGTGATCCACTGATTTTATGCAAATGAACAAAGAGAAAATGTCACAGTGTTAGTTATGTAAGTTTAAAGATTTTTTTCTCCTACTAATTAAAATGTCAGGGCTGTAAAATTTTCCTGCTTCCGTCATTCTCCCAAATATTTTCATATATGAACAAACATATGTTTATTTATATTTCTTTTTATATTTGACCAATTTTTTGTTATGTTCCATGGAAAAAAATATAGTCATACATAATTTTTTTAAACAAACTCCAAGAACTTCAAAGAAGCAAAGAATTTCTTCACTTCATCTTAAGCATTCAGCTGTTTTCAGCACACTGGGAGTTCCTTTCAGGTTAAAAAGAATTTCCAAAGGGCTGACGGCAGTGGTCAGAATGTTGAAACAGAAAGAAGTTCCATTATGACAGCCAAAGAGAAGGAGCTGTGGGAAGTCTGTTTGATTTGGTAGGGGTTTTGTTTGTTTTGGTTTTTGCTGTCATTTTCTTAAGTCAGACAGGCAGAGGCACGTCCTCCACTTTTAGGAAATAAGAGCTTGTTTCACTTATCCACCACATTTTATCACCTCCTGTGCATGCTCTCACTATCTTATCCCAAATACAATTGGGAAACACTGAATCAAACTGTGAAATAACTTGGCCTGTATTTCCATGATAAGAGTGAAATAGAGCCCTAGTAGCTGACACAATTAAAAAGAGAAGGTATTTGTTCAAACTTTTGGAAAGATTTCAGGATGGTGACTTAAAGCATTCATTTTTCTTCTTGAAAGCCAATTTTATTTTTCTCTGTAAGAAATGCTTCTAGTGGCAGTTCAAGCCTAACAATTAGAAAGGTTAATTTTAGCTTTTGTGGCATTTAGTGTTTTCTTATCTAAATTATTTTTGTCATTGTAGATAGTACAAGTACCATATCTAAAGCCACAAGTGCTTTCAAATCAGTTTGCCCATAGGAAAATAAAGTAACAACAAGGCTCCCCTATAAAAAAGTGACCCTTTGCTTTCATAAATCTTGAGTGTTCCTAAACGAATTTCACTCTTTTGATATTGTTCTTGTCTCAAACCCAGACTTACAAGAGATCCTTGCACTGTGGTGAAATATATCCTTTGGATAAGCTGTAGGTAGGATCTTTGTGAGAAATAGCCATTTCTAAATTACCCAAGAGTCTTGCCTCTTACCTTTACCAAAAGAGCAACACATACCCATAACCATGGAGTGGCAGAATGGGATCATTCACTCCTGATCTTTTCTCAGTGCTCCACAAGGATAACTGAGGGTCTGGACTTGAAAATTGAAGAATCTGGGTTATAAGATGGGGCCAGTTATCTGAAACTTTGAAAGACATTTAGCTTCTTGAAATACCAATGGCAGTTTATAATTATTTATGCTCTAGGTAGCAAATTTAATGATCAGTAAGCACACAATGAAATCATACAATGAGGCTTCTTTGCTCAGAAGGGCAGCTATAAACTATCAGAGAGGAAATATATTCCCATAGATGGACATAGCAGTGAGACCTAGATAACTGCTCATAAATAACTGTTTCAGATATTTGAGGTATTGCTGAATAAATATAATTCATTTCTTGTTAAATAAGACTTCTTTGACAGATGAGCTTTAGTCTGTTGTTTCTTGAAACAGAGAAGTTGCACTTGGATATCTTGCTTGGACATATTTAAGGATATGTCTCCTTAAAAACAAGTAACAAGAGAATATAAAACTGACAAAGTAAAAAAAATACTACTAGCTCAACACAAAATAAGCTGACTCTTTTTCTTTTTTGACCATTGAAAGTAGAAAGATTAGTACATAAATCTTATATTGGAACAAAAAAAATCAAATTCAGTACACTTTTTCTTCTGATCGGCAATTCTATCCTTATATATATGGTATAATTGATTTTTTTCTTAAAATGCAGTTTGCTGAACAAGGTCTCTTCCGAACAAAGTTTCTTGTTAAAGTCCATTTAGTTAGCTTATGCCATAATTTGCAGAAAAGAAAAATAAAGAAATGGGAAAGAGGTTTTCTGAAAATCATCATGACTATTTTTTTTCTTTTCCTAATAATACTATGCATTGTAGTTTAGTAAACATCAATAACGATCATACAAAATAACATTCTTCGTCGAATGTGGTTTGGTTTTGTTTGGTGTTTTTTTTCTGGAATATGGAACCAAACAGGTTTTGTAGAAAAGCAAAATTATTGCATATTTTAATAATGATTCATTAGAAGCATCAGCCATCAGAGAGTGACCACTTAGTGAATAACCTAAAAAAACTACAGCATCCTCAGAATATGAACATTAACAAAGAAAAGACAGAAGGATATTTATTTTCTATTACCTGATAGTCATGTAGTCATCCTTTGGACTGAAAGGCTTTTTTCTGAGCACTAAGCCTAATTGTGATTCTTTAGGAGGCAAAGTGATTTAAGAAGAAGAGATAAGTATAACTTATGAGGCATGTGGCGGAGAGCTGGGCAGTTGTGGCCGTGCTTCCCTGGTGTGTCAGTGGTCGTTCTAGACAGCGGCAGCACTGGTCAGAGCATGCCAAGGGACCGTGCAGACATGGCTGTGCACACTGAATCCTGTGTTCAGTTCTGGGCCCCTCACTACAAGAGAGATATTGAGGTGCAGGAGCGAGTCCAGAGAAGGGCAGCAAAGCTGGTGAAGTGTGTGGAGCACAAGCATGATGAGGAACAGCTGAGGGACCCGGGGGTGTTTGGAGAAGAGAAGGCTCAGGGGGGACCTTATTGATCTCTGCAACTACCTGACAGGAGGCTGTGGTGAGGTGGGATCTGTCTCCTCTCCAGTAACAAGCAATAGGACAAGAGGTAACGGCCTCAAGCTGTGCCAGGGGAGACTTAGATTGGATATTAAGAATACTTTCTTCAGAGAGGGGGTGATCAGGCTTTGGAACAGGCTGCCCAAGGCACTGGTGGTGTCACCGTCCCTGGAAGTGTTCATAAACTGTGTAGCCGAGGCCCTTAGTGATGCGGTTTAGGGGTGGACTTGGCAGTCCTGGGTTAATGGTTGGACTTGATGATCTTAAAGGTCTTTTCCAACCCAGTCAATTCTATGATTCTATGTGACAGGTGGTGTGGTTTAAACCCAGCTGGCAGCTCACATGCCCCCTTTTTTGCCTCCCGGGCAGGACAGAGAGGAGATTACGTTTCCTCCATTATAAGAGTCTGCCCAAGCATATTTTGTGAACTACACATACTCCTTTAGACTGCACTGTTACTGCTTCATTGAAGGGATCCACCACTGTTTAATGTATAAAACAAAAATATACAAGTCAGAGAGAGAGTGAGAAGTACTTGTTCCAAAAGATGCTTTTTACTGCTTGTTACAAAAAAAGACCCAGACTATTTCCCACTGGAAAGCCACAGTCTGTTTCATGGTACTTCCTTCTTTTGTTTTCGTAGTTGTCTTGAGGACATATTGCACTGTGACAACCCAAATCAAGTTGTGTTCCTTGTGCTCTGCCAAGTTGTATTAGAAAAGATAGTGTGGTGTGAATCTAACAGAGTGAGATAAAACTCAGGAAAACACACAAATATTCTCTTCAAAATTAAAAAAGGACTCTGCATGAAATGTACTTTTTCCCAAAGCTTTACTAAGTTTAGGACTTCCTTTCTGTTCATTGTCAATGATATTAATACTGTAAAGAACAACATGTGACTGTACTGACAGGAAATTAAATGCATGAAATCAGAATCTTCTTCTGTTACTCTAGCTCAACAGTGAGCTGTTCCAGATCAAAATCTCACACACTGAAGGTATTCTCATACAATAATGTTTTACCCTTGAGTTCCTAGGAAGTAATATAAAGGCTTTTCCGGTTGCATCTGCATTAACTGCATCTGTCAATGCAATTAACTGACATGGAGCAAGAGGGAAATCTTGTTCTAAATACTGGGGATTTCTTGGATCTCAATGTAAAGAAGCACTACTATACATATTTCAATAGTTATTTTGATGCCTGCATTCTTAGAAATATGCATAACTTAGTCTGCATTATGTATTGCTCAGGAAAATCGGTGTACAGTCTAATGTGCAATTTATTTTCCATCTGGACCTATGGCACATAAATGTTTCATTTAAATTAATATTAAAATAAAAATAAAACCCAAAAAGTGATATAGAAGACATGAAAGATTTTTCCCTGAGAAGCCTTTCAGACAGGTAAGTGAAAATATGTTTGGAAAGTTTAGAAAGGAAAAAGCAACTTTTAATTTCATAGTTGGGTGCTGAAAAATTACACATAATTAATGATTTTTTCCTTCATTTTTTTTAACCTTTCTTATAGTTCACTTGAGAGACTGTAACAGTGACAGACACCACAACAAAACATAGGTAGGGTTGTCTGCATGAATTATATTGTTATGGATTTATAGTTATGCAGCTATTTTCCCCCATTAATATTTTAGTGAAAAAGTCATGCTTGAGACGGTAGAAAATGAGCTTCAAATTGAACCTACAGTGAACGTGTTAGCTGTTGGTGGGTTTAATAAAATTTGTAAGAAATAATCTGTGCTATTCCAGAGCTGAAGAGTAATTTTAGACAGTGGAGAATTTTTCCGAAGGGCTGTCAAGCAAAGACATCCATCCTGACATCGAGTCCATTGTACTGCTTCTATACATGACTAATATTAGCAAGTTAGAAAACTATGTGATATTGTTTTAATACATTGATGAATACCAAACAATATCCATCTGAATGAATTTTGTACCTCAAGGCTAAAAACAAATAAAACACATCTTAGACTTGTCAAGTCACAATCATTAGGAAGACATTAGAGAAAAGTGGGCTTCAGAGTGAAGAGTCTTCTAGGAAATGCCTAAAGACTTCATTACAGTACAGAGATTGAAAATTCCCTGGAAAAATAAAACAGCATTCCACATCTTTGGCTTCAAAATTGTGTGAATCATGACTGAATTCCCTGAGGAAATGAGCAATCTTTGTAGCCCAAGTGTCATAATGTCAGACAAACAAATTTGCTCCACTAGCATTTTCTGTAAAGACACACTGCAGCCCATGCTTTCTTTGTGTGACACCCAGATCCAAACATACCAAAAAAGAAATCAACACGCATATCTCAAAACAGAATGTGTTTATATGGGAATATTGCATGCATTTGATTTGAATACAATAATAAGAATTCAGTCTATATCATGTAGAAAATCTGATATTTTTATAAGATCTTTTTTTTTAATGAAAGTACTTTCTCTTTTAACCTTATGATTAGCCTTAACTTTTGAATGAGTATCACAGACAGTAGAAATACCACTCACATCAGTAAAGATAAGCACATAACTTAGTTTGCAGTAATCTCTATAATATGATTTCACTGGAATAGAGCAGGTTATATAAAGTATACTTATCTACAAATCAGTTTATAAGAAGTCAACAAAATAGGTTAAACTTGTTTTTAAACAAAATGACTAAAAATTGAAATCTGAACCTAAAAACATACTTTGACTGATTTTGACATAAACTTTATCAAATTGAATAGGTATTTCACAACAAAATACTTTTTCCACAGATGAGCATCATGAATAAAATTGTTCCAAACTGAACCCATGTCTAGCTCACTTACTTCCCCTTTTTGTGTATATATATGTTGTCTTTGGTGGTAAATGTTCAGCAGTTGTAGGCCATTGTAATGTCTTTTTCACAACAGTTTCTCAAGTATCTAGTACCAAAGTAACTCCACTTTGGCTTTTGCAATAGGATTTCATATCTAAATTCATTCTTCTATACAGTTAATCATGTGATTAAAAAGCTTCAATACTTTTCATAACACTTGTTCATATGGAGAAAAATAAGTTAACTGTTTCGACAATTTCTTATAAAGGGTAAAGCGTTAGTTATTTGTAGTTTTCATTAGAAATTCCCCAATGATTCCAAAATTATTTAGAGATTGTCAATGTGTTTCTATGTACTTAAAAATCTGAAACAGACATTACAGATTACAGCATGAATGCCTTCTACTTAAAAATGTTGTGCATTCTAGTTGATCATTCCTTGTACTTCACACACGTAGTTCCTTCTTTGATGCTAGAATTTCTCGTTTTCATCTTTTATTTTGAAAATGGAATGCTTTTATGTTGTGTGAAATGAAAATAAAATACAAGCAAATGTAAAGATCAGAGACAATAAATCACTGATAAACTTCTATTTTGACTGACATTTCATTTAGTGACTTCAGAGAAGTCTAAGGCTATCAACAAAAGGTCATCAAACCAGAGGAGTTGCAAATACATTAAACAAGGGTTTTTTTCAAAGGGCTACTATCTTGTGGTTATTTCCATTCAATAGACATGTCATGTTTGAAGTGTCTTTTGTTAAAAAAGCCAAGAAACTTAAGAGTTTAATATAATAGTTTTCCATTACATTCCAAGTAGCAAGTGGTGAACTGTTGAGCTTAATCTTTCTTTGTTACAATCAGTTAAGAGTAAAACCCCATCATTTTTAACTATATCTAGTCCCTTACTTTTTGACCTCCTAACTATTTTTTTTATAAATAAGCCTTTATATGTCACAGTTTATTCTGTAAGAACAACTTTTGGCATAATGATAATAAGAACTCTCTCAGAAAACCAATTGCAACAGCATGTGAATTGCTGGGCTTTTCAATTGCTGAGCAATTCAATATGTAAAGCAGCCTCTAATATATATATATTTTTATTCCAAATTGAGTCTAAATTATACATTTTAATATGCATTCGGTAATATTACATACTAATCTACATTTTTCAGTCTTTTTTCAAGCTTTTATCTGTTTGTAGCTAAAATTCTTTTGTCATTGTGACTGAAACTAACATAGTGATGTTCAATGTTGTGTCAATACGAAGATATTGCCTTGTTATTCTTAGTAAGTATAATTTCCCTTTATTAGCCTATTAATTAACCTACAGCTTCTACCAAGGGAAATATTCTATTCATTTCTCTTAATAGAGAAGTAAAATTTCATCCACGATTTTCCACTAAGACCTTGAGAAATTTAGGGTACAGATGAGTGGCAGCTAAAAGGTATGTAAGATAATGTGAAATTTCACATATCATTAATTGATACATTAACAGCTATTATTAATTTCATATATAATTAATTAGCTTAATGTACATTATCATTTTCTCTTTTAAAAATTAATAACATTATTGAAAAATACATTTGCATCTCCTCTCTTCTTTTATCCTATTCAAGAAACCATTATCTCTGAGAACAAATATTTTCTAGGCCAGTACTTTGGATGCTACCTTTTCAGACTCTTAGGAGCTGTAAGAAGTAAAAGCTGAAGCACACAGATCAAGGAAAATAAGAAACTGGACAGTGACAACTGATCTCTTTTCCCTATTCCATCCATATAAAATATACAAATTAAAGTTATACACATTTACGAATGACAGAATACGATGTCAAATTTCCTTGCAAAGTAATGTTGAGATGTACCAAGTCTCCATCTATCAGAAATGAGTTCATCTATTTTTTCCCCACTAACTGGCAATATCACAAAAAAAATATTTGTACATGGTTAATTAGTTATGGAAATTACATAGAGCTACAATAATTGAGCTATCATCTGGTGTGATGGTAAGGGAATAGTTAATATACTCACCTTTTCTGTATGCTCTCTAAGAAAGCTTGTGCTGGCCTGTCTACATGTTCAGAAAGAACAGATTCAAAGAAAGCTCAGCGTAAGAAAAAGAAAGACTTTTGGTCTCATCTAAAATAGTTGCTACATACAGAAATTTGGATGTTGTACGGAGTCTGACTGAAGTGGGTACAGGGCATACAGAGAGGACAAGTTTATTTGTGTTATGTGGTCCTAATACAGTGATATTTCCAAACTTTCAATAGTGAGATGTCCTACTAATACAACATATACAGCAAAAGCACATAATCTGAAAAATAGAAGCCCAAGTCCATCTATAAAATAAACTAATAGGTTTTAGTTAGCTGTCAGACACATTGTTTATCCCAAATTATCACAGGTACAACTCATGCATTGAATCTTTATTTAGGAATGTAAGTTTTAGTACATACAAGTGTAAGAGAATCCAACTTTAAAGCTACATATTGAAAAAAAATCTGTCTCTGAAATTACATTAAGTTCTGTTTATTTAACTGCTTTCATATAGATATTTTTATGAAGATCAAATTTCCTTAATATGTTATGTTTCAGCCACAAAGTCTCTGGTATTATACAAACAATTGAATAAGTATGAATTATCTTTTTTTATTTCAATTGACTGATTTTCCTAAACCTTAGGGGGGCATTATTTCATTCTTCATTGGAGTTTAAACTATATAATTTCTGACTGTGTAGGTAAAAACACACAGGCATTATCACATTGTTCAAATAAAGGATGACTTCAATGGTGTCTGAATGCTCTTAATATAATTTGACTTTTCACTACATAAAAACCAGTTTCTGCCAAACAGGATTACATTTCTTCTAATGTGCTTTTTGAATAGTAGTAATTCACTAGGACCACGTAAAATGCATCCATTAACTTTCAGTTTGCAGACAGTATTGGTTTCTTTTCAAAATAGGAGGCATCTTTGCAGGTGCATTTCATTTTCAGTAACTTCCTGTTCACTGGGACTTGAACACAGCAGTGTTAACTAGCTTCCTAGCTGTACCACTGGCTATGCAGTCATTAATTCCTGAATCCACAAATACTGGAAAAATACTTGCTAAATGACATGCTGTAACTACCCAAGTGCCACACCTAGATAAAAGGAATTGGAGTAAACACACAGGTGACTGGGAGGGCAAGGAAGAAGAAGGAATTACAACAGAGCTTCTCCACAAAAATCAGTATTTTTCTTTCCCTCACCCTCCAGTCTCTCAAGTTGATCTGTTGCCACCTTTTTTTTTTTTTTTTTTGACAATGAAATTAGCATATTAACCCTACAAAACCAGGGAAAAAATGGCTTTAACCAACTGCATTTGATATTTCATTGGAAATATTAGAAGTTTTAGACACTTATTTATATATTTATGCATACACTCAGACATGTGCAATGTTAGACAACTAACATGCATTTGGAGAAAAGATGAAATGCAACTCTCAGAGATATGAACACTATTTTTTTTCAGATGTTGCTTCCCTTCCATCCTTCTGGTGTCTGTTAAGCTGTTTTCCATATGTTTGGCAAGGGTGATTCATTAGACCGTTTTTCTCCTGCAGCATTGTGCTGCTGGTGGGACTATTTGTGGAAAATAACCTATAGTGCATGCTGACTCACTCTTGGACTAAATGCAACACCTCTTACATTTTCTGTACCAAGGCAAGCATTGAACTTACAATTCATGCAAGGAGAACAATATAATTTTATCTTTTTAAAACGACACGCTTGTTTGTATTTTGTTTCTCAATTCTTCTGATTTTTAAAGTAATTCTTTTTCTTTAACCCTCAAGTGCATTTTTAGTTTTCTTCAAATAATAAGGTGTGCATGATATTTATAGTTTTATTTAATAATAATACGAACAGAAGCCTAGGTGAATATTGTAGTTACTTTCTTCTTATACCCACAAAGATGTAACCTTTGTTTACTCTAATTTCACTGAACTATTCCCAATTTCAAGCTTTCAGAAGAGCAGCCCCTAAGCTTTAGAGAAGAAATTCCTTAAAATGGCCTTCTTAGTTTCAGCCCTAGTCCTCATTTCAGCCAGCCAGCTGTGATATCACTGGGTGAGCTTTTTCACTGAGCACAATAAAGTGTATCTCTGCTAGAGCTTTACAGCATTCTGACTCTCCCTTGTGTACTTTTGGGGTTTTTTTGGGCGTTCTTTGTTTGTTTGCTCTTTGTTGATTTTTGGTGTTGTTTTGGTTTGGCTTTGTATTTACATTCTTTTTATCGTTTCTCTTTTCTGTTGCATGCATTTATACATTCTTTGCCAGCCATATCTGTTTCTCCTATTTGTTCTTGCTCACTATGAAATGTTTCTCTTGTAGCATTTTCTGCAGCAAGACTGCTCTTTATATTAGCAAAGCTAGTTCTGATTTTATTTAGACAGTTTTCCAACTTGTCCCTGATCTCATGAATGTTTTTGATTACCAAATTAAGACAACATTATTTGTCTTTTACATTTTTAGGTTGAAAATCACTATAGTTATTAAACAAATTTGTAAGTAAAAAAGCTTATTTTGACAAAATTTGACAGTTTTAGAGGATAATAAACATTTTAACTGAAAAGCCTAAACAGTTCTATTCTCTGCTTTAGCAGGAAGGTTCAAGAATCTTCATATTATGTTTATATACATTATCAATAGAAGAATTTTCAGATATTTTAAAAAGACTTTTCAAAAGTGTTTTAAGCTGACTTTTATTCTTAGTGGAAAAAAAAAATAGCAAGAGGATCAATTTAGATCCTTTGTACCCATCAGACCTTCATTATCATAGAAAGTGCCCAACAGTAATCCTGCCATATACAAACCAAAAGATAGCACATAATTTCCTGTCTCGTTCCTTATTGTTTTAATGAAAATAGTCTAGATGTTTGAGCAAATTGGAAACAATTTGTAAATATATTTTACCTTTTAAAAAATCTGTATTTCCTATATAAATATTTCCATTGATAGTTTTCAGTGCATTTTATCAATTCAAAGGGTTTATTCAAGATTAACACAGTATCTGGTTCATCCTCCTTAATTGTTTTTTTATCTAGAAAGAGAACCCAGTTATATAGATTGATGTCTGAAAGCCTAGGCCTGGTGTAATCAAGCAGCAGCAACTGCAGAAGCATGAATTTCATTGAGATGATAGGAGCTCTGAAGCTTTATTACCAGCAGTCATCAACAGTAGGTGATAAAATGCAAGTAACTCTGGTAAGTCAAGCAGATCTTAAATTTCATGTTGTCAGGGTGAGGAATATCAGCTTGGCTGCAGTAGGAAAGGGAGGATGAATCAGTTACAATCTAGCCTCAGATCTTCATTTAGACTTAGCGTCTTTTTGGATTCTGATTCTTGATATACTTCCACTTGCCGTAGCGTGAAGTTAAAAGAAATTAATGTATTAAAAGTTATGTAGCTTTAACATTATACAAGGTAATACACTGACTGCTTTGCAGACTGAAAACTCTTCTTTTGAAGTGAAGAGGAGAGACGCTAAACTGTTTACAAGGTCAATATTATCTCTCCCTCTTTGTCTCAACATTGAGAAGGAAGGCTATGCTGGTGAGGAGGATAACCTAATTGCCACACATACTAACTGCCTTGTGTGTTGAAAACACTGAAGAGAAGAGAAAAGGCAAAATTTTATATAGTGACATGCTTTGTTTCCCTAGGATCAAGACAATCCCTGTATTATTACATTTACTACTAAAGTAGTCAACTTTTATTGACTTCAGATGACTGAATTTCAAGTAAGTCCTCGGCTAGAAACAAAAAAATTATAATAAAAATCAGTTGAGACCGGTTGTTGATGGTTTTGGCTGTCAATATTGAATTGAGCCTTTACTGCTGTATATTGCCTTGCCAGACAAGCAGTTGCAAGTCACCTTGAAAAAAAACCCCAAAAGATAGGTCTTGCTTCTGCACCTTTTCCTGCATAGCTTTAGGGGTTTGGTTCAATAGCAGAATAGCAGACTATATTGAGTCAGGCATCAACTCTGGCACACAGCTTGCCCTCTGACTGAACAAATACTGACACCAATGAACATCACGTAGGTTTCAATAGCTTACATTGAGGGTTGTTATCAGTGTTTAGCCAGAAGTTTCATTTATAATGTTAGATGAACTTTTGTTGTTTGGTTGTTTTTTAAGGATCCCATTTAATAACAGATGTGTACACTTGATTAAATCTATTATGGAGTCATGACTCTTAAAATTTTTAATGATTTTACAACATTTAAAGATATATTTTCTTTTTATCTTCTTTTACTGAGGCTTCTTTCCTTTTTTGCTTTGTTTTGTTACTCTCTTGAGATTTGATGATGAGCAGAAAGACCACAGACAATTAAAGGCCATAACTTATTCTATGAACTGTTAAGTATTGAAAATTGAACTAAAGATTGGTATAGAGGTAAGCCTGTAAAAATAAGCTCATTATTTGAGATAATATGGCATTAATAAAAGCATAACACCTCAGGTTTTTAATCAGATACGTTATGGGACATGAAGTCAGTTGAAAGCTGTGTAGAGGCATGTACAGGTGTCTTATTGCAGTAATGAAAATTTCTTCATTACTCCAGAATTTTTCGCATTTAGTAGTGGCTAAATTCAACATAAAAGTGGCAATATTAGAAGACAATTCTATTTTTTGTCTACTTACATGTTTGGAGTAAAAGCTGTATATGTGTGTGTGTGCATAATATACGTGTGCATAATATACATGTGCTTAATACAAATGACATCTATTCAGGAAATTGTGATTTAGCTGAGATGTGACTAAAACTCATTTCTGAATTTCATAATGATATAATCACTTTCTGAAATCAGATATACAATCTAGGCCTTTGCCTAAATATTTTTAATAATTTGATTTCATTAAAATTTAAAGAAAAGAAAAAAGTTTATCCTCATAAAAAACACCACTGATGGCTAGAAACATACAGTAATATTAAAAATAAAGGTTCTTATAGAAACACGTGCTCAATAAGGTGGGTTTTAAGATCCTCAGTTACAATAAATTATCATGACTCTACTGGTTTCAGCTCAGCTGTTTTCATGGTAAATAAAAATGCATCATCAAATACATGGTAAAATTTTGAGAGTCAATAAAACAGCACTAGTAAGTATGTACATGCACAGATGGATTAAAAACTGTCACAAAGAAAAGATTTAAGAGTATGCTGTCCTTGCAATCATGAAAAACACTTTAAAAATATAGGAACTACTACTAGTAGTTCTCACAAAGTTCTGTATAACCCTTATAATGTGGCTGAATAGACTGGCTTTCATCCTCTGTACACTTTATAAGTAGACTCTTAAGATACAGTTTTCTACCTGTGGCTCTGTCCACCTCATCACTATCGATATTAACAAATAAGAACAAAAAGCCTTCTTAAAGCAAAAGCCTAAATAGGCTGGATGGTCTATAATACAGAAGCATCTGTTTCTGTTTCATTGGCTGAACTAAGACATGCAGAAGCAGAGCTTTAAAGTTAATGAAATGAATTAACAAATTAATGAAACTGGCTCAGACTTTCTTTGAACTTCCTTCAAAGGAGTGAACTGAATTACGATTTTATATTCTTTGTAACTGCTGCAGCTGCCAAGCCTCGCATACAGAGGTGGGCCTGTCTGAGTCAGGATCCTCATGGATGTGCCCTGAAGAAGCTAGGAGGCTTATATACCATAAGAAACTTAGATGGCAACTGATTTTAGGTCACAGCAGGATGACAGTTAAGCTTAGATTCTGAGGATCTAAATGTAATACTTTTGTGTTTAAATTGGGAATTTGATTCCAAATACCAGCATCAAGAATTTATTGAGTTGTCATGGACAAAGAGTCTCAACAAAGGGAATTGAAAAATATTTCCTTCATGACCAATTAAACCAAACTTAATTACTGATGTAGCTACTAAGAAAACAAGCAAATAAACAAAAGCGACAGTTAAACAAACTCTTAAGGAACCACCTTGCTTTCCCCTTTCCCAGGCTCAATTCCAGTTCAGTACCTCTCCCTCCTCCCTTTTAAGCTCAGCTTCCCTAGTTGCCAAGGGTAATACACAGTCTTTCCCAATCCCTTTAGTTAGTCACATGGTAGTGCAGGAGTTTTAGGTTTGTAATGGTTTATTTTTGCCACTCCCTGCTTCATACTTGTTTTCCTTCACGGTTTTGTGTTTCTTATTTGTTCCCTTTGTACCAACATGGGCTCTTCCAAGGGTCATGGCCGCTCAGAGGGTAAACATGAACCAGTGTGGGCTCCTCTATGGTCCACCATCCCTTTGGTGGGGATCCCTATCCCAGTATGATTGCTTCTATGGGCCACAATCCCTTTGGGACATCCTGACATGGACTCCTCTGTGGTCCATAGTCCATTCAGGGTCATCCATGTTTCTGGTGTGGTCTCCTCTACGGGCCATGATCCCTCAGAGATACCCTCTTGGTAATGAAGCATCTCCATCCAGGAGTGCATCTCCAGCCATGACCCTACTAGCATACATTTACATCTGCCTTCTCCATTTCTCCTCCCTTTTCCTCACACACATCTCCTTGAATGCCTCCTCAGGTGTCTCCTTTTATATCTGCTTATGTTCTCTCATGCGTCTCCTTGCTGCTCTCATGCCAGTCATTGCTGCTGTCCTTTCTTAAACATGTTTGTGCAGCAGTGACAGAGGCTGCCCTGCCTGCGCTGAGACCCAGTGGTCTGTTTCCACTGGTTGCCTAGTTGGCCTGGGGCAGCTCATGGACTCCCTCCATAGACCCCTGCCACCCAAACATTGCCAGATATGCTCAATGCATGGTCCCAATGTAAAACCTCAGACACAAGCATATGCATTAGATTTCATTTAAATAAGGTTTTTGTAGGAAAAGGAGGGTAGACACCTGGGGTTTTTTTTCTTTTCCATTTTTTTTTTTTTTTTTTTTTTTTTGTAATTTTATATTCTTTGGTTTATTTTTTCTGTATTAAGTTCATTTCCTGTTCTACAAGGAAAATAAAGTCTTCCTGGTTTAGCTTGTGCTGCACAGTAAATTGGACTGGTCTAATTTTCCAGAAATTTGTATAGATAAAGTAGCATTTACAGCATTATTACTGAACTTTGATTACCTGCAATTTTGACTTATGGATTTAATAATCTGTAGCTTAAAAACAGTTTCTTGCTTTTTTTCAAGCTTATGGCTGAAACAAGTTTGGAAGGCTTTCCAAATGTTGCGTGGCATACACTGAAATTTTATTTCCCAGTAAGTCTGTCTTTTGGTAATTTTTTAGAAAGAGAATTAGTGCATAGCAAGCAAAGCCAATCTTACATGAACTGACTGAAAGAGCTTGGCATGTTTAGCCTAGCAAAACATAAGATAAGAGGGTCGATGATTGTTCTCCATAAATACATCTGGGAACAAGCACAAGGGAGAGGGAAAGGCTATTAAAGCTAGAAGACAGTATCAGTGCTAGAACAAAGGTATATAATGTGGCCTGAAAATTGCACTGTAAATTAGAAGATGATTTCTAACCATGAGAAAATGAAGCTGTGAAGCAGTGCCTAAAAGGAAGAGTAAAAAAAAAACCAACTCTGCAAGCACGGACTAGCCCTATTAAAGGGAGATGTGCATTTATGAACAAGATTATGTCATGATTAATTTACAGTAGCAGACCATTGGACTTGATGGTCAAGGAAATCCCTTCCTGTTTTTTTTTTCTTTCTTTTTTTTTTGTTGGCTGTTATTTTTTGTGAATTGTTTTGTTGTTTTGTTGTTTGGGTTTTTTAAATATTTTAAGATCAGATAAGTTTGTTGGGGGCAAATTGACCAGCTGTAATTGGGTCTCTTTGGTACTTTTTTCCAAGGTAAATGCACGCTTCCTGCAATTCACTGTACAATGGAGGAACTCTTCAAAATGGAACATTTGCAACAAAAGAGAATAAACCTTCACCTCAGCCGCTGACAATGGAGTTCATCTGGAACATGGAAGACCATTATATGGCAGCCACTGTTGAATTTCACATCTTGCTCTAAATACGTAGAAGAAGTAGACATTTTTCCAGATTTGTTCTTGATCTCTTTTAGCTATTGAATTAATCTTTTTGATGTTGAAAAGTGTTCTGATCTCCTGCAAGCACACAAACCTAAATACTTATGCCAGTATAAGGTACATTATTCATTCTTTGGCACTTCTTTTGTCTGTAATAATGCACAAGCATGATGGACACTAACATCTGGCAATGCAATGTGATGTGCAATTAGTCTTAAAACTGAGCCAGTTATGTACCCCTCATGTATTAGATTACATCAGTAATGAGTGCTAAGTATCAACTTGGTGTTGGAGATCTTCTGAAAGACAATATTCTGGTCTGTGAGCATCTTAAAATTCCAGTTCATACACTCACTGTGATTTTGCTAAGGACATTTGTTTCATCTGTTCAAGATTTCAATTTTCAGGAGATGTTAGAAAAACCCAAGGGATTATAGGCTTAGTTGTCAATAAACGTCTAGTCTTCAAGACAGCAAAAGAACTTCAACACTAAGTCAATCAATTTGTAAATCAGACATATGCTGTTTCCCATGAGCTCTCTCTCTTTTCTTCCTCTCCAACTTATACTGAAGAACTGCTCATTTGACAGGGCTCCTACGACAGTAGCTCCTATTGCATGACAGCTTCTCTGAAAGCTAAATGCCCAGCTATACCTAAGGCCTATCTTCAGAGATTCCAAAATCTAAACAAATGAGGATAAGATAGTGAGAAGACCAGAGGAAAAAATGGTGTCAAGTCAGATACATATCTTTTCCGCAGCACTAGGTTAAAAAAAAAAAAAGAAAGGTTACAAAAAAAAAAAACAAAACCAAACCAAATTTCACACACCATTAATGTTCTTTCAGCCATATCTATGATGTGGGTAAGGATAAACAAAAGTAAATTAAGTTTAACACATCTGTTTTTAACAACATGTAATTTCCCCCCGTCAAAATGATAGGTTATCCTACTTATTTATCTATCACCACACCACTGAATTGTGCTAAAATAAAAATCCAACATCCAGCCAGAAATTTATATTGTTGTAGTTATGTCTAAAAGTAGTGTATGTAACAATCTGAAAATATGGATTCATCCATGTCTCACACTGTTAGAATTCACACTGTGGAAATGAATTAGCTAAAATCTGTCTCAGCTATAGAACAGATCAAATTCTGATACAAGGGAACTAATAAACCAATAAAACTGCTAGAAAGAAAACACAGTTTTTGCAACTCCTACAAGTTATTTTGTTTTGATAGACAGGGGTCTTTCTGTCAACACAAGCATCTTCTGCACATCTGCTAGAAGTTATCAGCTCATTTATTCATTAATGACAGTATAAAACAAAGCCCAATGCCATTTCAGGACCATGAAATCACACCTAGTGAGATTTACTATTGGGATCTGAAAATGTTCTATTCTAGCTTGCAGTGCCTCCTCTCCTTTGTGGGCCCATATATGACTCAAATAAAATACTGATACGAGTACTTGCTTATCCTGATTTAAAGTCCATCTAAGTCTATGGGGATTGTTCCACTGACATTAATAGGTTTTGTATTGGGCCCTTTTAGCACACTGGCAAGATCGTAAGTCTCCAGGCAATACTCTAAAATCCTTAAAAGGCCATGACAAGCAGACTCACTAAGTGAATGATACATTCACTATTCCCCTCTGATGTACAAGTACCTTTTTAAAATACCTATTTTTACCGAAGGCTCTTCCCTCTGTTTATGACAGATAAAGGAACAACCAAGATGTATCATCAGCTGCTCCCTCAGAGATTCTCCCTTTTTCCAAAACAGATAAGTTAGGATTTGTTTCAGTAGTTACCCAGTAACTTGGGTTCACATTAATTTTCTAAACTCTCAGGCAATCTGAAGAAAAAATAAACCAAAACAAAGCAATTCAAAACAAAACAAATCAAAACAAAAATTCAATAAAAGAAGGAATTTACTGCATATACCAGGGATCATGCAAGGCAACATCATCATAATGTGGAGTATTTTTTCCTACCATAGGAAAGAGATGTTCAAATAATTTCTAATTTAAGGACACAATTCAAGATTGGTCTTCTGGTCAGCAACACTTTTCCTTGCTTTTTAACCAAATAAAGGCACAATGAAGGTTAAGCTTAATTTAATTTCCGTGTCTGTATGTTTAAATATAAAAATAGATTAGATAAAGAAAATATCTACAGTGGCCTTTTAATTTTAAAACATTACTTTAAGAGTCATGTAGTAACCTTGTGATTGGTGTGGGAACATTGACTGATCAAGGTGAGCCTATGACAAGCCTTGTTGCTCCATCTACAGGAGGCATTACAGTCATAGGCTCTCATTCTGCTGGGGGATTTCAACAACCCTGGTATCTGCCAGAAAAGCAGCACAGGAAGCTGTAGGCAATCCAGGAGACTCCCGGAATGCATTGAGGATAACTTCTTAAGCCAAGTAATGCACAGCCCCACTAGAGGAGGTGACATACTGGACCTGATGGTCACCAGTGCAAGTGAGTTAATTGTGATGTCAGGATTGGAGGCAGACTGGGCGGCAGTGATCGTGCACTGGGAGTTTGCGGCTCTGAAGGTCAGGCAGAGAGTAAACTCAGGATCCTGAATTTTAGGAAGCAAAACTCTAACTGTTCAAGGAGTAGGACCCTTTGGCAACTCCCCTGAGGGACAACGGAGCAGAATAGAGCTGTCAGATCTTTAAGGACACTTTCCATAAAATGCAAAAGCTATCAATCCCAGGTATAAGAAATCAGGAAAGGAAGGCAAGAGACTGGCATGGATGAATTGAGACCTGCTGGTCAAATTAAAGGGCACAGAAAAGACATGTATCTCTTGCAGCAGGTCCAGAGAATGGCCACAAAAATGGCCTTATCAGAAGGATGGAAAGCCTGTGCTATGAAGACAGGCAGAAACAGCTGGGATTGTTCAGCCCAGAGAAGGAAAGGCTCCAGGGAGACCTCATTGTGGCTTTTCAATAATTAAAGGTAGCTTATATGAAAGATGTGGACAGACTTTTTAATGGGGCCTGTTGTGACAGGACAAGGGGTAATGGTTTTTAACTAAAAGAAAGTAGATTTAGACAATATATAAGAAGATAGTAGAACAGGTTGTCCAGAGAGGCTGTAGATGACATATCCCTGGAAACATTCAAGGTCAGGTTGGATAGGGCTCTGAACAACCTGATCTAGTTGAAGATGTCCCTGCTTTTTGCATAGGGGTTGGACTAGATAACATTTAAAGGTCATGTCCAACAAACTATTCTGTGATTCTAGTAAACATGACAAATTTAGTGGTCAGGTGTAGCCAAAAAATAAGAATAATTATAAATAAGGAATATAACAGGTAACACAGTAAAACTGACTTTTTAGAGATCCATATAATCACTGAAGATCTTAGTTAATCCATGTGTCTGCAAGACACAAAACAAAGCCAGAAGGCTCACCATTGCCTGTGAACTTGTATTGTCCAATTACATTGTAGCACACAGTAAGAGACATTAAAAAATTAGTAATGTTTGACTGCAAGTCAAAAAAAGAAAAACTGCAAATCCAAAAACCACAGGAAGGGCACATAAAGCCACATTCTGTTAGCAACAGAACAGGTTAATTTGTGTGATGAGTAACAGAGACAAAATTCATAGAGATGGAAAGTATTACCTATGTCATTAATAAAATTATAATAAAATCACAAACAACCTCCAGACAAAAGGTCTGGTCTTAAAAATGCATCACTGAGGTCAAAAAGATAGATTAAGGAAAATTCCAGCAAAGCAAAATGCTACTTGAAAAAGAAGAAAAATTTAAAAAACCCAAACAAACAAACAGAAAACCTCACCAAAAAATACCAAAAAATAACAAACAAACAAACCATAACTGAAAACTGGTCTTCAACCTGGCTTACTTACCTAGTTACAAAACTCAAATCAATAAACTAATAACTTCCCACAACTTTTCTCCAGTGCAAGAAAGTGTTGTAAAGGCAACAGATCATATAGCTTGTTACGCTTCTGTTAGTAAGTCTACTGATGAATTCCCTGGACTTCACACCTTTCCACATCAAGCTCTTTCAGAACTGATAAACACTACACTTACTTACAGTGATGCTTGAGGAAAGTGTCTGCTGGAACATGGAGAAGGAAGAATATCTACCAAGGCTCTTATCTTATTAAAAAAAAAAAAAAGAAAAGTTGAGCACCTGAATATTTAAACATAAAATTTAAGACTAAGGGCATTAAATTCAGCTATAACCTCTCACTCAAAATTCAGTCACAAAGAATATTGGTGAAATAATAACTAACATAAAGAATAAGATGACAGTGCTAAGAAAAACCCATGTTTAAAGCAAGCATCCTACTTTTAAAAATAAAGTATGTGAAAGAAAAAGTGAATGTTATAATGAGAAATTTTAACCTACATAAAATTATATTTTAGGAAATGATGAAAGTCTCTGAATTAGCTGAAGAAACTAATGATTAGATATTTTCCCTAGTGTAAAGAACTACAAAATGGTTGCTCTGGGCAGTGAGTGTAATTGCACATTAGAGAAATTCCAAGTAGTGCCTTGCTCTAATTTTTTTATTAAAATCACCAAATAAAATGTCTGAAACTTTTTAGAAAGAATTTGTAACTAGCTTAGTTGATTGTAGTTACTGTTTGAAAGACAGAAAATGCTAAGGAGAAAAATGGAAAATATTATTTTGATAGAGTTTTATAAAATATTCAGAAATCACAATTTTAAATCCTATTAATTTAATGTTCAGTTATATTTCTTTTTTAGAAACACAGGAATGAAAATTTATATAATTGACTAAAAATACAACTGCTAAATATTAAATCAATGGAAGTCAGTAAAACTAAAATGAATTTCACAGTTAAAGGATTTCCTCTTTCAATAGAACAAAGAGGAATATTCTGTAGTAAATTAGAAAACACATGAGGTCAAAATGATGCTAATTTACTGTGGAAGAAGTTGGCACAGTAACAGAGGGGCAAGTAAAAATTTGCCAGCAGCTTCTGAGGGAAGAGAGGAGATTATACCCAGCATACTTCTTGTCACATAAAAAAAGTGTAAATTTTCCCGTTCACTCAATAATTTTAGAATTACTCCACTTAAATCCAGAGGCTTGAGATAAACATGAAAGATATCTGATGGATAGAATCTGGCTTTTCTTATTGCCTCTGCCTCAAAATCCTGACTGCAAACATCTACCTCAGAGGAAATGTCTGCATAGGCTTCTATAGGAAAACAAGTCCAGCATCAGTAGTCACTGACGCATACACAAAATTGTTTTTTCAGGCTAAAGAAGTTCATCATTCCCATAGGAGTAAACATCAATGCTTATGAGACCAGGTCTTTATAGAGAACAGAGCAATCAAAGGGTTAATGTCACTTTGGGAAGCAGGAGATTATGATGCCTTACCTTTATTCTTGGAAACTTTATCAATTAATTCCCTAGTCCCTGCAAATAATTTCAGTTTACCAAAAAAAAAAAAAAAAAAAATTGTTTTGATTTGTTGGTTTCATTGAAGAGAAACTTTCTCCAGTCAATGTAGATCCTGATGAAAATTCTCTTCAGATTTTTTATCTGGAAAGAAAACAAACAAAATCCATACGGACATACTGTGCAAAGAACTGCTTGAGATACTGTTCCTTCCCTAAGCCTGACCTACACTCCTTCTTGGAATTCTAATGCTCTTATAGGCACTTAACAGGTTTGGCATCCTTTTTGAAAGAAGATAATTTCATATTTAACTTAATGGTTTTATTCAAGCTCAACTTTTAGAAAGCCTGGTTTAGAAAGCTTGCTTAGTTTCTAGCCAATAGATCATGTACAAATTCTATTTAGACAGCCTTATTTTATGTTCTAGAAAGTCTTTTATCACTGATACATGATGTTAATTGCTCTTTGATATCCAGTCATATTTTGCCTACTAACAACTGAGATTATTTCTTTTCTAGATTGTTATTAAAATCTCTCTGTACTTGTTATTACTGTGAAATACTTTAGCAAAAAGAAAAAAAATTAAAAGTTGATCTGCAACACATGTAGACATCTATGCCCATTCAGGCTTAGAAAACTGCACTTCAAATAATAAAGCCAAATTCACATCAGTCATCAAAAGAATATTTCTGAATAGATTTCAAAAAGCAGTAATAGATCTACCTAGCCTAACACTTGAGCTACGGAACTCATCTAAAAAAGGCAACATCAGAATTTAGAGTTTTGTCTTTTGTCTAAAATATTCTGTATATATTTCTCATTGCACTTGATATGGAAATGAAATGACAAATCTTTCTATATGAGTTTTTAAAACTCTCTTATGCCCTAATCTTTTACACTATTTTAAACTCAAAAATGTTACAAGCAGATCTAACCAGCCAGTATCAAATCTTGTTTTACTGTTATAATGAAATCTAAGTATAAAAATGAGAAAAAAATTGCTTACTCTATAATGTTCCTTCCAAAGTTTCATATTTTTCAATGTGACATACCCCTAATGCCTAATAACTTTTTCTATAATGATGTGATTTAAAATACATACTTTTAATGATATAGGTGTACTTTCAGCTAAGAAAGATGAACATGAGTAGATCTTTCTACAGGACGGCCACTAGAAAAGAGGGAACACTACTAGAACAACAATTTTTTTACAGATATTATAACTCCTTCCTCCAAAAGCAAACAAACATTCCATATATATATACTAAAATTGTCTTTGCTTTTATACAAGTAATCTGCAATAATGACTAACTCAATTGAGAAATGGTTGTTTTGGGATGTCTAATAGCACTGAACCATAATTTCATGGTGTAACATGAGACTCACCTATCTGAAGGGTAGGATATCTTACATTTGCCACTAAAAAGGAGAAAAAAGAAAGGGGGTGAGCATGGGAATGGAGAAGTATAAGAAGAAAGGGATCATTGAATAGAGCTTTCTACTACAGCTGTATTCTTCTATCTGTGATAAAAATACATAATAGGACGGCAATGCTAACACAAAACAATACTTAGGGATTAGACCATCTATTATTTGTCCCATTTATGTAGAAACCATTACACAGCATGATTGCACAGAAGAGTGCTGAGCTGGTGTTCTGTGAAATGTGAGTGAATAATTCACTCAAAAGAGAAGTGAAATCTTCCCCAAAAGGAAATTTAATACCTCCAGTTTTCATAATTTTCTGTTTTGTATAGGAAAAAGGCATGCTCATTGCAGACTTCTTTTGTAAGCTATTGGACCTATCATCAGTTTTACCCTAACTGACTCAACCTGCATTTACCTCAATGCAGGCTTCCTTTCAAATTTGCCTATTAGGAAGGGAGGATGCTTCAGCCATGCAAAGCAATTGCAGTAGCAGCTGTTAACATTCATGTCATGCATGACACTTGTCATTAAAGTATTTCTAAGCTTGTTTGAAATACATCTATGCTCATTTGTGATTTTTCATATAATTGCCAAATCTGAACGTGGAGTAGTATCTCAAGTGCTTGCAGTAATCCAGTAATGTGAGTTATACTCTCATGTGTGTGTTGCAAAGGAAAATCTCTTTGCCACAGAGAAACATCTCAAGGAGGATCACCTACTGAGAAGTCTCAGAACATGTTGGATATTTATCTGTATTTACTCATTACAGTTATATCAATTAGGTAAAAGAAACTCCAAGTCCTTGCAATAAAGAAAACCGAAACATCCAGTTTAAGGAGCAGAGCATGCCTTGCCAATCTGATGGTTTTCTATATAATGCGATGAATGAATTGGTATAGGAAGACATAGAGCAGTGACTGTTGTTTACAGAAGCTGGACCTTACACCTGACTGCTACTGCTGAAACCAGGACAACCTGGATCCTATAATACCATTGTAATCCAAATAAACAGATATGAACTGGATGGGTGGGCAATATAGGAATTTACCTGGACTGCCAGACTCAAAGAGTTGCAATGAGCAGTAAAAAGATCCAGCTGGGAGGTAATCGCTACAGATGCCCAGAGCATGTTCTGTGGCTGACAGTACCAAACTGATGTGTATAAGGGCAGGGCTGTTGCACTTTGGGACTTTGAAAAAATGAAGAAATGGGTTGACAGGAACCCCATGAAGTTCAATGAAGTAAGGCAATATTAAATCCTGCATCTGTAATGGAATAACCCTCTTCAGGCTGGGTGTCAGCTGGATAGAAGAAAGCTTTGCATAAGGTGTGGGATCTTAGTGGACAAGCTGAACCCAATTCAGCGGCATGCTTTTGTGTTAAGGAAGGACAATGGAATACTGAACTAGTGTTGCTAAAACTATCATGAGTGTAGCCATCAGGCCCAGAGAAATGATTCTTTCAGGACCCTATTCTACACTTGCTTTAAAAATTTCGATATAAGCTGAGAAAAGAATTAATAAAATAAATGGAATAATTTATTTCTGAATATAACAAAAATATATTTTTAAGGCTATTAACAGGCCAGCTGTAACCTGAAAAAAAAAAAAAGTCATGAATTAGAAAGGTAATAAGAAGACTTCAGAAAGAGTTGCCTGTGCTTTCCTACTCATTTTATACTCTTTAACACCTTACTATACTTTAACTGAATTAATTTTTTTTGTTCTTGTTGTTTTTTTGTTTTTTCTTTAATGAAGAAATCAAATTAAACAGTTCCTTCACCTCTAGTTTTGACTGTCCACTTGCTTCAAGTACAGAACCATGCCATTTTCTTTTCATTTTAGAAGAAGCCATTTGCCTGATACTCCAAAAAAAAGAACAAATACTAATCTGTGTGATGGCAATAATTAGACTGAAACTGAGATGAGAAAAATCACTGAGACGCCATTTGCCCTAAAGCTCGAATATATCACCTCTCATAAAACAGGTTTCCCAACCTAAGGATCAAAGATCCATAGCCTTGATCTCCCCCATTGCCACTGAAATGGCTAATAGCTACATTTTAACGCAAATTCATTTTCTTACAAACCCAATTTAAGTGTTATTCAATTTTCTTATCTGTGGCCATATGCTTAAAAAGTAATTACTCTGCTGGCATTTTTAATTAAAATGATGTTATCTGTGGTTCTAGATGCATTAAGTACACGACTGATCTCAGATACCAAATGAAATTTCTATAGATGAGTCATTCCATGCATTTTCCTGTTTCACAAGTTGCATTGTAACTGATAATAACTACAAAACACAGATGGAATAGGTATCCATGAAATTCTCTCATATCTAACTATCAGATTTGGAGTAATGTTTTTCTTGTTTGTTTTTTTTTTTTTTTTTTCTAATAAATAATATCTATATTATTCCTAACAAGATCAGTAGGTTCTAAGCTGGTGTCTGAGGTTAAATTCTTCCCCTGGCTACAAGTTTCAGTCCTCTTGCCAGCTATATACCCCTGCAGTCCATGTGTACATGATATAGAAAGTCTGTAATAAGAAGTGAAAATCTGAGGAAAATATAGATTTTTACTTGCTTCAAACATTATTTCAGCCAGCATTTCAGCCTGAGTTCATTGAGTCTGTCCCTTAATTATATCATATATGAAGCCGTCCTGCATTCTTGATTAGTAATTAATTAATTACAAGCAGCAATAATTTTTTTTTTTAATGCAAGGTATTGATCTCATAATTCTCTCTTAAACTAGCTAAGGCTGTTAAAATTAGCATTCATTTTTTTCTATTAACATTCTTAATTCCTTTTTTGCCACAAGCTGCTTAGAACTAGTGCTTAGATGTGCAGCTCTAAGGAGATTAATACTGAATATTGCATATTTCTAGAAACTGATGTGTAACATGACTTAGGATTAGTGATGGCAAACATCATTTTGCAACTGGCAAATAATCATCTGCAAAAAGATGCAGCTACACTGTGCATTCAGTGTCAGAAGAAGTAGAAAATAATGTCATAATATTAATTTATGGACTTTTTTGCAAAACCAATGAAGAGCAATCAGTGATTTCATACTGATTATAACTGTTGATGATGTAAATCATGCTGTTACTCAAAACACTATCAAACACCATCCCTAAAATCTTAAAAATATTTTCTTATGACTAGGACAATAAAAAGAAAATCAGTATATTTTCATTAATTTAAGCAATAGTGATGAAATCTTATTACCCAAAAACTGTAGACGTAGAGCTCACATTATGTTCTTGCTGTATTCAAGAAGGCTCATAAATTTAAAAAAAAATTTTTGATTACTGCTGTCGTTTCAAATTATGCCTGTAGCTATCTTCAGACAGGTACTATAGTCAAAATTGAAGCTTACATCAGTTAAAACACCTGTCAGCATATATTACACTAGCTGACAACACATTTGAGTTTTCTAATCTTTATACTCTTGCACATTTGTCTTTGTTACTAATAATGTATGCATTTCATCAAATTTTATGTTGAATGATACTTTTGTCAAATATTCCCCAAATGGGTCAATATCTTAAATAGAGTCTCCAGTGAATGAAGTGAATTATTTTTGGCTCTTTGACCATGAAGTGCAGCAGTCTGCTGTGACAATTTTCTTCCTTCCATATGATCCAAGACAGCATCCTTAGAGTAGAAGTCCATTCTGAACTCCACTGAAATGAATGATAGTCTTCTGACTTTACTTCCATGTTTTGAATGAAGTCATCACCTATAGTAGGAGTATGGACAGTCACAAGTTCATGTTTTGCCATTTTGTATTTTCTGTTTTGTCATTGTTTCAGTTTATTGCTCCAGCCTGAGGAGATGAATAGTTCCTCTATGTGTGAACAGTGATTCTGTCGTTAGCCATTATACCTGGTTTATATGGACTCCTAGCACAACAGCTCTGAATGGACAGTAAATGCAAACACAATTAAAACAAATGAATGAACTGTGGTGTATTGGTACAGGCTAAAGCTTGTTTTTCACTTGGTTGGTTGCTTGGTTTTGGTTTGTTATATTAACATGTGGTTGTATGCAAAACTTACGTTACTACAATGCCATATGAAGTTCAAAAGAGAAAATTTACTATCAATATTTATGCTATATTTGAGGCAGCTAAATATCTCTGGAAAAAAACCTTAAATCAGGACCAGATTTGATGCATAACCTTCCAGAAGTTTTCCATCTATTTACTATGCTTGATGTACATTAATTTAATCTCCAAATTCACATAGCTGCGTTTAAAAATTATCTGTGTTAAGGTATCTCCAATTATATAGATTCCTATATTTAGCCAGTTGTTTCACTTAGTTGCATTTTATTAATTTGGATTAACACCATAGACAGAATTGGAATTCTGTATCTTAATATAACATCTCATAATTGGAATTCTTGAGACCCACCAAGAAAAAAAAAAGCTATATCATTTTTGTAATAGTAGCACAGGCATGTTGAAGAACAAGATGCCCCACAAAAGATCACTTAAAGTAGCAGTGAAAAGAAATTTTCAGCACCGTTATGAATTAGCAATTAGTTAGTTGCAGGTATAATATACATGTCAACAACAGACTGCCTTCAATACATTACTTTGGGTATAAGTAACATTTTATTATTAAAAAAATAAAAAAAATCAGTTAATAGTGACTTACTAACATTTATACATATAATCTGGTATATGTTCTCTTTCATGAAAGGTCTTGAATCTTTTTATTGAGACAGTAAAATGCTATCTTTTATTCTGGCAAATAAAAGCAAATATTTTCAACAGTTTATAAGTTAACAAAGATCTTATATAAAGATGTATCAAGGATAAACAGCCACTGTTCCCTAAGTCAATAAATTTAGTGCTTCTTTGTTAGAAGATAAGTACTTGCTTTACCAAGTTTTTTAGAGCTCAATGTTAATGGGTTGGAAGAACAGAGTACAACAAAAAGCAAAATAGCCATTTACTACAGAGAATATTTTTCCTTTAAAAACTCTCAGTAAGATTTTTTTAATTCCTACTTCCCAGTGAGCAGCTTCAAAGAAGTAAAAGTCATTAACACTGCTCTCATGAACTATCCACTTGTAAAGCAGCTGCAGAGAATGTAAATAGCAAAAGAAAACAACCATATCTGAAATGAGAGCGTGGATGTTACTGCTAAGAATTTAATTTAGATTTTACTTAGACTATAACTCTTTTTGATTCCTAAACCTGAAATGTCTATGTGAATCATTTACTTGTTTTAAAATAAGATGCATTTAAAAAAACTCCAAACAGGTATTACTTTTGTACCTTCATGAGGAGACTGGATCAGAACTGTATATGGATAGTGGTGTTTTGAAGACCAAAATTTGTTCTATGAAGATATACTGCTACAGCTCTGGGATTGGACACAGTATTGTACCTCAGTTTGTGGCTGTGTGTGGTATGGAGAATATATCAGAAAGAACAGCATTCAAACAGTTTCAGAGCACCATGTTTTTCCCATGGCACTGCAAGAAAACTGTGTATGTATGTGTGTGTGTCACTAAAAGAGAAAGCAAGAGTGCATGCAAGAGGATGATTGTCTCAACTCTTCTCTTCCTTCTTGACTCCAGATAAATAGGAAATTAGACCAAGGTGTTTGGCTTAAATGGAAAAAGACTGCTCTATACAGCAGGGTAGAACTTTGTGTCTCTTTTGCTATTGAGAAGGTAAGAGCTGGGACATTCCACCTCATGAATAAAGTAAGTCTAATGTCCTCATTCTCACCTGGATGGAGATATGCAGGTAGGACATCCAATCCCTTTGAAGAGTAAAGCAGCTAGGAGTAGAACAGATTTCTTTTGAAAATCACAGAATAATTTAAGTTGGCAAAGACCATATAGATCAATGAGTCCAACTGTTAACCTAACACTGCCAAGTCCAGAACTAAACTGTGATCTTAAGTGCCACTTCTACATGTCCTTTAAATACCTTCAGGGACGGAGACTCGACCACTTCCCTGGCAGCCTTGTTCAATGCTTGACAACCCTTTTGCTGAAGAAATATTTCCTACTCCCCAGTCTAAACACCCCCTGGTGCAACCTGAGACTGTTTCCTCTCATCCTGTCACTTGCTACTTGGGAGCAGAAACCAACAACCACCTCGCTACAACTTCCTTTCAGGTAGCTGTAGGGAGAGCTCCCCTCAGCCTCATTTTCATCAGGCTAAATGACCCCAGTTCCCTCAGCCACTCCTTACAGACCTGAGTGGAGGGAGATTATTACTTCCCTAGTCAAGCAAACCACACTATTTCTGATAAAAAGTGAAAAATGACACAAGAAATTGCTTCTTTGGGCACCAAGCGGAGAGCTGAGCATTTTCCTATCATATTTCAATGCAAATTTTACCAAGTTTTTCTATTGCATTCCTAAAATCAGGCATTCAAGTAAAATTTTCTTTTGCCTTCCTAATACCTTTATCTTAGAATCATATTAAAGCAAATTTAAAATATTCAGAATTATTTCTTTTAAGCATATTATTTCTAGTATAATGCTTTTTAAAACAGATCTCAAGGGGAATAGGGAGAAAGGGGGCAGGAGAATTTCTTTGCCTGACAGTTTTATGCTTCTCATTCTGGTTAATATTTTAGTAGCCTACATTTACCTCAGAGAAATTTTTATTCTCTCTGTTCTCCAATGTACCAAATACATTCCAAAATACACTCCTGATTTTCTGTGGTTTAGCACATTTGAAATTCAAACTGAATGAATGTAGTTAGAACCAGTTTGGTTGAGTTCACTGAAATCACTCAAATTCTTTATTGTAGCACTTCTCAATAAGTTACTATGTGGTTTTCACAACATTCTTTTCCTTAAAAAAAAATTACAACTGTAAATTGTCAGTAGGACATACCTGATGTTTTGAAGAACTGCAACTGATTTTTTTTTAATCAGCCTTTCTTTCTTAAATGTTTTGAGGGCATATGAGTGAAAATTGACAGAATGGCAATATGACTTCATATGCAAAAGCTTAGACTTCATCTGCAGTATAGTGTTAAGACACAGCACACACAAAGCAAGAAGAGAGGTTTTTTTAGTTCTCCTTATCTCTCAGCTCCAGCCTTATTCCACTGTAATAACTATGACTATCCGCCGCTCCAGTTTATGACAACCAACCTTTTAGGTTTCAGGGAAGACAGACAGCCAAATTACTGAAATATCTAATGGAAGTTAAACAGGTCTGTGAGAGTTGGATTTTTTTTTTTAGAACCCAGGATTTCTTGTTTGGATAAAAAATAACATGCAATGAAGACTGGTATTTTTCCAATTATTTGACAGAGGTATAACATTTAGGTGGCCTTCATAGGGAAATGTCCTAGTCTCACCTTGGATAGAGTTAATTTTTTTCCTAGTAGCTTGTAGAGTGCTGTGATTTGGCTTTAGTCTGAGAACAATGCTGATAACACACTGATGTTTTAGCTGTTGCTAAGTACTGCTTACCCTAATCAATGTCTTTGCAGTTTCCCATGTTCTACCATGGGAATCATGAAGCAGGAGGGTGCAGAGACAGGACAGGAAATAAATACATGTAAGATCTCCATATGTGGTTTCTGTATTCCACTATTATAAAAGAATACATGGGAATTAGGATTATCTGGTCATGGGTGTTGTGGAGCCCTCCATTCAGGTCTCAATTTGCCAGCATAGTTTACTGCCATGCATCTGTTCTGTTCATGTCATGTTTCTTTTCTGTTTTGATCTATTCTGTGGTCTGCACATTTATCTTTCTGTCTAATGCCACACATAGTACTTGATAAGCATTACTTTTGCATTTATGTTTAGGATTTTTTCTTTAATATTGAGACTAGGTTGTTAAATTGTACAATTGTGCATTAAAATTATAAATAAATAGTGCATTAAAATTAAAATGATAGTTAAAATGATTAAAATAATCTCATTGTATTTAAGCATAACAGATCATATTTACCTCTTGTTCGTACATGTTGTTCTGAACAGTGCCAAGGAGTTAAAATGCCTCTGAACAGAATCTGTGTCCACATGCAGAGGTTCTGATTTTTTTCCTTAGGTGTAAGATAACAGAGACAAGTAGCATCAAATGGAAATGACATCCAGAACTTTTATCAAGGTACTGCAGAGCAAAGGAGAGGAGGCTGGGCAGACCCCAGGAGCCAGGTGATTTTCCTATGATTTCCCTATATTTTTGCATTGATCCAATGCTGTAAGACAGCAAATGAGGGAATGTGGTGTCAATCTCCTATTCTTTCTCATGCACTTGCAGCCCAGAAGGCCAGTCTTATCTTGGGCTGCATCCAAAGGAATGTGGCCAGCAGATCAACAGAGGTGCGCTGCTGAGACCCCACCTGGAGTACTGCGTCAAGCTCTGGAATCTTCAGTACAGGAAATATATGGACCTGTTGGAGAGGGTCCAGAGGAGGGCCACAAAAATGATCAGAGGGAGGGAGTACCTCTCCTGTGAGGAAAGGCTGAGAGAGCTGGGGTTGTTCAGACTGAAGAAGAGAAGACTCCAAGGAGGCCTTTCAGTTCTCCATCC
>JANHGB010027709.1:0-13150 GCA_026283785.1 Coracopsis vasa | reverse complement strand
AAGGAAGAAGTTCTTTACTGTAAGGGTGGTGAGGCACTGGAATGGTTTGCCCAGGGAAGTTGTGAATGCTCCATCCCCGGTGGTGTTCAAGGCCAGGTTGTACAAAGCTTTGGGTGACATGGTTTAGTGTGAAGTCTCCCTGCCCATGACAGGGGGGTTGGAACTAGATGATTTTAAGGTCCTTTCCAACCCTAAACATTCTATGATTCTATGGTCATAGCAGCAAAGGAGGGCGGGGGGAAAAGGAAGGAAATGAAATAGAGCAAACCCAAAATCTGGCAGGACTCTCAGAGTAATGAACTCACACCTTTGAGTCATATTTTTGTTGGCAAAGACCCCACAAGTGTCAAGAAATATAAACCAGGGTACACCAAGGTTTTCCTTACTTCGACATGCTGTAATAACATGACCATGTATAAATTAGTGGCAGAAATTAATTATTTTTTCAAATGATAAATGAACCAAGGTGACAATGAATTAGTTGAATTCCAGGACTAATTAGATTCCACCATTTATGTTTAGCAAACTGTAGCTTATTTAATAATTTGTTTGAATTTCTTGACTTGTTTTGGAAGAAAAACAGAGGAAAATTCTGTGTCCTGAGTTCAGCTGCAACAGTTATTTTTATCCTTCCTAGTAGTTGGTGCAGTGCTGTGTTTCAGCTTTAGTCTGAGAACAATGTTGGTAACACACCAATGTTTTAGTTGTTGCTAAGTAGTGTTTACACTGATTGAGGACTTTTCTCATGCTCTCCTTGTGAGGAAGGGCACAGAAAGCCGGGAGGAAGCAGAGACAGGACATCTGACCCAAACCAGCCAAAGGGGTATTCCATACCACAGCATATCATGCCCTGTATATAAACTGGGGGGAGTCACCCAGAAGGCCTAAATTGCTACTTGGGTCAGGCTTGGTATCGGTCAGCGGGTGGTGAACAATTGTATTGTGCATCACTGCTCTTTATTGGTTTTTTCCCTTTCCTTTTTTTAGTTTATATCCTCTGCCCTTGTTATCTCCTTGTTCTGAGTAACTGGCTGGGCTTAAATTATGACATGCTGAAAGATGAGCTGTTTTCATAGGTTTCATTAGACTCTATTTCTTGATAAGACCACTATCTCATTATTAGGAGTGTAACCACATAAAAGCTTGGTCCATTGGTTTGGGATCTCACTAGCTAGAGAGATTGCCTAATCAATACAGGAGAGGAAAAATACTGCAGATAGAATTTTCAGGAGAGAACTACCTTATTGCCATCAAAAAATCATTGATATTTTAGCACTTAAGGGTGCGCTTTCAAACACCTTTTCAAGAACTTAATTCCCTCTACAGCTCAAAAGAGACCAAGCTTTGGATTGTTCACAGATATTCATTCTTCAATTGAATGCTTCTGTAACATACTCAGTAGTTCCTATTAAAAAAAAGTAAACAAACTCCATCCTTTTAATGTTATGCATGTGTTGGATAGAAATGTACATATTGGCTGCATACCTATTTGTATAATTATAGCATACTGATTACTGGAGTGATGTGCACAAACATGTTATTGTTCATTCAGAACATTTTTCAAAGAATAAAATACCAGGTTGGAAGAGACCTCAAGGATCAGTCTAGACAAGATGGTCCATCACCCCATACAGCTGAACTAAAAAAAACTATTTAAAAAAAAAGTGTTAAAAGTATCCAGTACTTCGGAATCCACCACTTCCCTGTGCAGATTATTCCAATGGCTGATTGTTTTCATTATGAAAAATTTTTCTCTAGTGTCCAATTGATTTTCCCCAGGAGCAATTTGTGCATATTACCCCTTGTCTTTTCCATGTGACTTCTTGCAGAAAGGGAATCTCCATCTTCTTTGTAGCCACCCTTTAAATACTGAACATGGTCTCTCTTGAGCCTTCTTTTCTCAAGGTTGAATAAACCCAGCTTTCTCAGTCATTCCTCATACAGCAGACTTCCCAGTACATTGGTCATCTTTGTGGCTCTTCGCTGGACCCTCTCCAGCCTGTTCACATCTTTTTTGTATATCAGCGACCAAAACTGAACACGGTATTCCTTTAAAGGAACAGGATTATTTGCAGTAAAGATTGCTATGACATTAACTCAAACCTAGCCATCATAGCAATTACTATAGATAAATAAAGCACACAGTGTGACAGCTGATTTCTCAATAGACAATAGGCAGCTGGATTATTAGCCAAGAATAACCAAATGGACAAAGGCTCAGCGGAATTCCTAGTTTTGAAAAGAAAAGAATGGAAAAGAAACTGTAGCATAGTAACAAAAAACAAATGAATAAAATAGGAAAAATAGACAGTGAATTTTTGAAAAGGGCAACAAATATAATTTACCAGGAAGCATATATTCCACAAAAATTGTAATATTTTTAGAATATATTAGAACAGCACACCTGCTCTTTGGACCTTCACAGTCTGAACCAGGGTACGCAGCACATATTTTTGAGCCAGTGTACTGGGTTTGGCTAGGATAGAATTTTCTTCATACTAGCTTGCATAGGGCTGTATTTTTAATTAGTACTGAAAACAATGTTGGTAATACAGGGATGCATTAGCTACTGCTGAGCAGTGCTTACACGGGTTCAAGGCCTTTTCTGCTTCTCACACCACCACACCAGCAAGTAGGCTGGGGGTGCACAAGAAGCTTGGAGAGGACACAACAGGGCCAGCTTACCCCACCTGACCAGAGGGATACCCCACACCATATGGTATCATGCTCAGTAATAAAAGCTGGGGGAAGAAGGAAGAGAGGGACTCTCAGAGTTATAGGATTTGTCTTCCTGAGTAACTCTTATGTGTAACGGAGCCCTGCTTTCCTGGAGATGGCTGAACACCTGCCTGCTGATGGGAAGTAGTGAATTAATTCCTTGTTTTATTTTGCTTGTGTGTGCAACTTTTGCTTTACCTGTTAAAATCTTATTAATTTTATTAATAATTAATTATTAATAATATTAATCTATCTTTTTCTCAACCCATGAGTTTTCTCACTTTTACCCTTCCAATTTCTCCCCCATCCCACTGGAAGGGAGTAAGAGAGTATCTATATAGGACTCAGTTGCCGCCTGGGGTTAAACTACAACAGCTGGCAACAGTCAGCTTTCAAAAACCATTAATTTTCTGTTCATTATGGAAAAGAAACTGTAAACATGCCACTTTACATCTTTTTTTTTTTTCTAAATACTGCCAGTTATGACACTTCTGCTGCTGAGATGCATTTAAACACATAAAATAATTACAATATCATGTATTTTTATTATAGTCTCTTCATCCTTCTAGTATATTAGCTCTCTTGCTGAACAAGTGAGATTTAGATTCATCTGCTAAAAGTAAAAAGGACTTGTGAGTATTGGAAATTCTCATTCTTTAAAATTATTTTTCCCCTCTCAAACTGAAGAATGTCATCTCCTAGGACACAGCCAGCCCGACATCATTTTAGCATGACTGAACCTTTGTTAAACTGCAAAGAGTGTGGTTAATGGAACTGCAGTTCTTGCTGAAGTACTTTCTACTGACATGTGAGAGCACGCTTTCTTTCTAGAACATAGAGCCACCTCTGCCTAGCGTAAATAATGCGGTGCTCCTTAAACTAACAGTTACTTTACTTTACAACAGCTGAGAACTTAATCTTCAAAGACTTTAGAAAGTAAAATTTCAAAATTTCTAGCATTTTCCAAGTGTTTCTCATGATAACTCATTACTTTTTCCCCTGAAATTCCATTATTTTCCTTAGCCAAGACACCTTTTGTGACTGAAAGTAGTTACAGAAAAGGATTGTCAGTGATGACCCAGAAAAGCATAGAAAATTGAGCCAGAATTGTCACATGGAGACAGTAGTGGAACATGGGTTATCATCGAAGCTACAAGCAACTACTTTCTGCTTATATGAAAAACCTTTACCTTTATATTAGTCATTGCTTGGCTCAACAGTACATTAGCCAGCATTTCATCTTTAACATAAGAATAGTTTCAAAGTCAGAAAACACAATAGGAACAAGAAAAATAACTTTTTATATCAAATCATATATGAACAATAATTACTTTTTCTGGGCTAGATCATGCAGTTCAACTGATACATGCTTACTCAGATAAAAGGCAAGGAACCAAAGACAGTATAGTGACAGTATCACTACATTTGGGACAGAGTTACCACTCTCTTGCCATCTCTCTCTAGAGGTAATTTGACACTGGGTGTAGAACTACAACTGCATGAGCAAATAACCATTCTGCCTTCAACCACAGCAATCCTCATCATTGGCCATCTCCGAGCAAGCATGAAACACTGAAAGTTCAGCTCCAAAACTAATTGATCTTCAAAGGTGGATGTTACAGAATCATAGAATCATAGAACAGTTAGGGTTGGAAAGGACCTTAAGATCATCAGGTTCCAACCCCCCCTGACATGGGCAGAGATGCCTCACACTAAACCATGTCACACAAGACTCCATCCAACCTTGAACACTGCCAGGGATGGAGCATTCAGAACTTGGGCAACCCATTCCAGTGCCTCACCACCCTCACAGTAAAGAACTTCTTCCTTATATCTAACCTAAACATCCCCTGTTTAAGTTTTAACCCTTTACCCCTTGTCCTATCACTACAGTCCCTAATGAAGAGTCCCTCCCCAGCATCCTTGTAGGCCCCCAGAGTTTATCAACTTTATTTCTCAGGTGCTCTGACAGCCCAATTTCTGTAAATTCATTATTTTTATTAGTGAGGGGGAAATGGCTAGACAAGTAAGTTCGACATATAACAGTGTAACAGTGTTGACAGTTAATCTGCCAAAATAGACCTAATCAACAAACCATTTCCAGAAACCTGTCTGCATAATTTCCAATATGAAATACTTAATGCAGTTTTGCGGTGCTGTGGAAAGGACAGATTGGATATTATCTAGTTTGGTTTGCTAGTTTTAAAGATGAAAAGGCCTGGTGCAATCATATCCTTGGCATACACGTACAACGAATCAAATTGAAAAATAATCTGGATATCATTGCTTATGTTTGCTCTAACAAAGTCAGTCAATTCCTCTTCCATTTTATTCCCTAGCTTATTTATAAGAGACATTAGATACAGGATATCATTTATGATGATGCACCATACGTGCACTGGGAGCACAAAAGCTGATTGTTCAAGTGTTAAGAGAGTCAGTCTGGAAGTTCCAAACAGCCAAAACCTACACACTGGAGCAGCTGAAAAGTGTTGGTGCAAGTCTACAGGATAACAGAGGAAAGAAAAGAAAGCAATTGCACAGAAGAGGGTCAAGAAGTGAAAGAAACTGCTAATTCTTCCTCCATCATGTTTATAGTTTTCTTCTTCTATTGCTTTTTCCTGCTTCCCTTACACTTCTTACCCTGTCTCTCCCCTTCATCACTCAATAGTGACTTCATGCTTTGCTTGCAAGCTTATTGTATTTTGTTTCAGCCAACCATTTAGGGTGCATCTGTGTGAAAAGTAGCAAATGAAATTTGGAACATGACTCCACATTCAATAGCTATACACCCTTGCTGTCAGTGGCCTGGAGAGTCTTAACCTAGCTTTCCATTTAGAGATCATCTAGCAATTCCTACTGTTCAACAAGAGATTGTTGATTCTAATACCACAGCACCACAACCACTACTTTCCCTTTCCCAAGACAGCAATTTGCCTCATGTTTTGACCACAAAACCAGCCAAGGGAGAAAAACAAAGCTGTAGAGCTAAAGTGACCAATCCCACATGTTAGTGAGAGCAGTAATACTGCATAGCAGATGCAGCCAATAAACACTGTTCACACAGATTGAAATTTGTTCTTGTGATACATCCAATCAATAATGAATAGCAAACAAATTAATGAGATCCAAGGTCTATTTACAAAGCACAAACAAAATGAAAAGAGTGAAATTGGTCATATTAATTATTTGCTGCTAGGAGTTTCACTACATTTAGCACAGAATGATTTGAAAAGAGCTCACTACAAATGCACAAATCCCTGCTTTGAGTCAAAGCCTGAAGGAACTTTTAACAAGCCCTGAATTACTTAACCAAGTGTCTTAACCACTGAGCACCCAATATTCAGGGTTATGTATCTCCAGTTAGCTTTTGTTCATATGGGAGAAATGTCAAAAGATTCAACTAAAAGAAGGAAAGTAAAAAATAAGTCATGTAAAACAGCAACCTGTTTCCAATCCCTTTATAAAAAACTACTTGAATCATAGAATAACAGAATGGTTTGGGTTGGAAGGGACCTTAAAGCTCATCCAGTTCCAACCCCCCTGCCACGAGCAGAGGCATCGTCCTTTAGACCAGGCTGCTCAAAGCCCCATCCAACATGGCCTTAAACACTGCCAGGGATGGGGCATCTACAGCTTCTCTGGGCAACCTGTGCCAGGGCCTCACTACCATGACAGTAGAGAATTTCTTCCTAAAGTCTAACTTAAATCTACTCTCTTTCAGTTTTAAACTTCATTGTACAATGCTTATCTTATCTGTGGATGAAATGTGAAGATGTGCTGAGTAAGAGCAAGGTATGATTATTAATGCCTCTTGGGGGAAGAAAATCTCTTATTTAGATTTTTTTATGGTGAGTGGAATGACAGGCCTCCTGACTATAAATTGTGGCCATTTCAACATGAGTGTTAAATAAAACCCCAATATGTTAATATGTTTAAATAATACTATCTGTATTATATACAATAAAGTATTCCTTATCTTCCTGTCACACTAATTTATTGCTATGAATTTATTAGGAGAAGAGTCAGTGATGACAAGAAGAGTTTCCCAAGTACAGATGCAATAGCAGTCGTGCTGTTGTAATAAAACCAAAGGGCAGTAATTTCACTGATCTATGATGCAGTTAGAGTTAGCTGTGGAGGACTAAATAAAGTACCCTACCCTGTAGAGAACAGTGATTTCTGATCTACAGGTACACCGTTAAAGAACATCTTGAAATAGCACTAATAATTTTTTTTTTCCCAGCTGCACATAAAAATAATATAGACTGTTTAACTTTACCCTTCGCCGTGATTTTTCCATACTAGCCCAGATGATACAGGCATAGCAGCAAACATGTTGAATTACTGGGCTCTGATAGGAGTGGTCTGTGTCAGCTAAGATCCAGACACAAAACATCTTCATGTGTCATACAGTATGCAGATTCACCTCTCCCACCACCCTAAATTGCTCTCTTAGTTCACTGAGGAAAAATCAATCATGAATCTGCTTGGTTTGCCTCATAGAAAAGTTATGGAGGGCATCACAAAAACCTCTCCAATTATAGATGTGCTGTGCCGCTCAATTTACTACATCAGGGGTAGCTCAGCTAGAACAGATGGAACGAATAAGCCTAGAGAGCTGTGAAAACAAAACCTGAAAATCCACAGATCCTAGAAACAGTGTTGCCACTGTTTCTTCCCAGTGCCGGTATAGGACTCCTGGATCTAAATCACTCTCTAATGAGTACTCAGTGGCATAAGTAGACACTGGAAGAAGCTACCTAGGTAGCTGGAATCTCTTTTGAGATATTGCCACTTTGTCATCATATGAACACCATTGATCCAATCATATCAGGTCAGCATTATCTGAGGGATGGAAGATCAAAAACTGGTTCCTATCCAAAAGCACCACCCAAATAAAAGAGATTAAGAAGTATTGTCCTTAACTCTATAGGTATAAGGTACTACGTGGTAAGATACACCTTCAGAAAACACCGGGAGCCTTTACTTGGAGGGGTACATAGGAGAGGGAGCTGTGTATGAAGATGAGTATAAGCCTATACTTTAAAATATAATGATGGTGACTGAGAAATGGAGACTTATTATAAGGTGTCCAGAATTGGCTAAATTATGATGTAAGATGTCTGGTTCATTGGCAATAGCATGTTTAATTGCATTACTGCACTTGAAGACTTGGAATTTTGCTGAATCTAAATTATGGGAGAGGTGCCAAGTGAAATTGTTAATCTACATAAACAATGTGAAAGTCACTATTCTTAGAAAAAATCATAATAGGAAGATATGTCCAATCAGCTATAGCTACAGAAGCATTCCTTCCCGCTCTTTTGTAGGCTTTCATATCCAAAATTGTATTTTTATCAACAATAACTCTAGGGATTATACTTTATATTGTCATCTTTCTGTGTCACCTTAACATAAACCTACCAAGAGTATTTCAGAGTAGCATGTGTCTGTGCAAGTAATAGTCTGTCAGCTTCTAGCTTTGGGCACACTATGAATCAAAAACATAGAGAAAAAAAAAGAATAAATAGCAAATTCCAAAGACACAGTGATAAATCTGCCTGTTTCTACCTAAGATAGCTATTAATTTAACTTCAAGCACTGAGATCAATCAAACAGAACTGTCATCCATTACAATGCTGAGAAACTCAGAATTTTCAGACCATGGAAATTTGCTGCCTGTTCTTGATGTATGTGTATTCAAACTCCCTCATTCAATTAGACAAACTAAAACACTAAGTGAAACTCACTTCAAACAAGGTTGAAGCTATGCAAAAATACTGTATTTCCGATGAGCTTTGAACCCCAAATATAATTGAACTCAAATTTACATGTCTTGAGTCCCTTTCTGTAGCCTCATCCACGTGTTTATACATCAAAACCACAACATATGACTATAGCTTGGGAAATATTCTCATGAGCTGGAAACCAATATAAACCAAATCCTGGCTGCATAAGTTGACAAAGAGGTTAAATTGGCCTGCTGTGTAATCAGAAATGGATAGTGATTTCAGGTGTCTTCATTATGGGTTGTGGTGGTTTAAACACAACCGGTTACTCAGAATGACGCAGCCACTTGCTCACTCCCCTCCTTCTTCCCCTCCTCCGCTCCCAGAAGGATGGGGAGGAGAACTGAAAGAATATAAATCCCAAGGGTTGAGATAAAAACAGTCCAGTACCTAGGGTACAATACAGAACTACTACTGCTACCACCAATAATAATAATAATTATAAGGGAAATAACAAGTGGAGAGAATATAAAACTGAAAGGGGAAAAGGAAAACAAACACAGATGAGGCATCATGCAATTGCTCATCATCGGTCGACCGATACGCAGCCTGACCTGAGCAGTGATGTGGGCCTTCTTGGTGACTCTTTCCAGTTTATATACAGGGCATGACGTGGTGTGGTATGGAATACCCCCTTGGCTAGTTTGAGTCAGGTGTCCTGTCTCTGCTTTCTCCCAGCTTCCTGTGCCCCTTCTCAGTGGCAGAGCATGAGAGACTGAAAACTCCTTGATTGGAGTAAACACTACTAAGCAACAACTAAAAACATTAAAAAAGAAAAGTGCTATCAGCACTGTCCTCAGGGTAAAGTCGAAAACACAGCACTGCACCAGCTACTAAGAAGGAGAAAAATGACTGCTACAGCTGAGCCCAGGACATGAGTACATGGTACAAATCACTTGGTATCTGTATTATATCAAAGATCTAATCACTAGATTAGATATGACACATAATCTAAACATGAGCATCTCTGAAAATCTGGCCCTTTCAAACAGTCTTAGGATAATATCTCAATCTTAAAATGCTTCAAACCATCAATCATCTTTGAAAACATTGCAACATGTTTTATCAACAAGGTTACAGGGAAAGCTTACTAAAATGAGATGCTCATGTTTAAAATATTTTTTATGATACTGCTTGATACAACAAGAACTGTATATTTTCAGGTAGTTAGCATTAGCATGCTAACGAATCCTGCCCATCACTGTGAATTGTTAATGCATTCTTAATATCTGATAAACCAGAACCTTAGGGTACAAAGTTCTATTAACATGCTAATGCATCTTGTCCCTGCTTGCTTTAGAATTATAAAGCATAGGTTGTTAGCCAATACAAGGCCATTTTTCATTTTGCTAAAGCCATTAACAATGAGAAAAGATAGAGATTCTGTCTGCCAGTCAACATTTCTTATCAACTAACAGCTAAATAGGACAAAAGTACTGCCTGTAATGCAGTACAGGAAAAAGTCAAACTACCATAGCACCTAACTGGTTTTAGAAGCCAAATTAATTATTTGTATTTAGCAATTGCATCCAGATATTTGGCAGTTGGCTGTATATTCCATGGACCAAAAATTTCAATTATTCTGAGTGCCTTACAACTTCAGTAGGATGAATTTTAAAATGAGCAGTGATATACCTCAGTTCCAAACTGAGGACTTTCATTGGCAAATGTTATTCCACTCACGACATCTGTTTTGTATATACTAACATAGCTCTTCAATTTTCTGGAAGATATACTCTTCATTTTCACCCATGTGAAACTGAGTTACCCCCTGAAATTAGTGAAGTTATACTGGCTTAAAAACAAGATCAGTTAGATTTAAAATCAGGGCACTGATAAAGAAGGCAGTTGGACAGACCCTGTATTTTCAAGTATAAGAGTGCAAACAGCTTGATCCATACACATAAAGTAAAATCAAAGTGGAATAAAAAAAGTCTGCACTGACTTACAGATTTGGCTTAACTTCTTTGTGAAGGCAAATAGGGCAGCAGCCGCCTTCTGCACCAGCTGCCATGTTAATTAAGGGTCATGATATCCTATGAGTAATCTTGATGAGCCCTGAAAAGCTGTCTGATTTTGGCAATGCATACAGCAAAGAGGTCAACACTGCTGGGGGCAGTGTGGCCCAATTTCTTCCTGATGAGAGAAATTCTTTAATATACATCCCATAGGCAAAGAGACCTGTTAATGCAGAGGGGATTAGAGGAGGATTGGTGCCTGATGCTGGATATGCACAAAGTAGCAAGGCCTTTTACCTAGCCTTACTTATCCTACAAATCCATTTGAAGAGCCAGCTGCAATCCTGTTTCGAAGCATGTAAGCAGTGCCTTGATGAAAATGTTTTGTATATTACATTCGCATGTGGCACATCTCTCTTGTTCCAGTCTTTAACAGAAAACCGCTGGGGAATGTTTTGATGGCAGGAAGTATGAATTATCATAGAGTAAAAAGTAGAAAGACACTTTCAGCCAAATCTACCCAGATGCAAAATTCCATTGCATTTCTGTTTGTGAGTCTCTGGTGAATAGGTTCTCAAGAACACTTGAGTACTGCAGTATTACCAGTACTTTTTACCATTCAAATTTTCTTGGCTTGGAAATTAAAATCCAGAAATATCTGCCGAACATATATTCTACACCTTTTATTTGTGAAATTTCTACTTTTCACAGAAATATTCAGTTACAGAAGTCATCAGATAAAAGAAACCTGCACACATTATCTGCCCATGGTCACTTACACCATTCCAGGAATGAATAATCATTAAAAAATTTACTGATTTAATAAAATTAACAAAACAGTGAAATTTGTAATATGCTAGTGGATAATTCACAGAGAAGGTGACATTGACAACAATTATTCATTGGAAATTATTTGCTTACCTCTACTGCAGTCAAATTTTTACTGAGCTCTAGAATGAAACAATTACACATCCATTCTTGTTGCATCCTGATTAGTTTTTGAACTTAGCTTAGCAATGCAATATGCCACTACATCATTTAGCTCAGTGTCCCTTAATAGAGGTCTGAAAGACAATTTGACATCTTGAGATCATGACAGCTGCTGCAATTGTATGATCCCAGTATATACAGAGATAATGGGGGAAAAGGGAAAACGAGTAACGTACAGGATATAGGGAGAAGAATGTTTCTTTTCAAACATGGTAAAATAGAAAAATAGATTCTAACATTTATGTTCCAGTCACTGAACCTTATGAGTTATAAACGACTAGACTATGCAGTACATATTCTCAGGTTTGAATTTGCTCCCTCACAGATAAGTGAATAGCTCAGATTCAAGTGCACCCGTGTCACTGGACTGACAACATCTAATTAGAGTGCAGGTGAAAATTTTCAAGTAATTATACAGTTATAAACGCCCAAAGCTTATATCTTGCATATCCGAGTGACAGACATAAAATGAGAGTCAATAGCAACAAACACTATGACTAAGTATATACATATATAGTTTGTAAAGCGGCACATGTTCCTAACCATCTGTCATATATTGTAAACTACAACCTGACCTTCTGTACACTGGTTTTCTACAGTTACTAGTTCTCACTGTCTTATGACTTTCAGAGACTTTGCACTTGTCCTGAGAGTCTTAAACAGTGATAATGTGATAATGTGGAAGGCTCAAGTGAGAGAAAAAGGCATCTTTCATAGTTGAAGAGCAAAGGCTGAAAATCTGCATTTTAAAAAGCTCAAACAACAGAAGGTAAAAAATAAAAAATAAAAAACCCCAAAGCATATTGTTTTAAATATCACTTAATATTTTTGGAACCAAAAGTTTGACCCACAATGGCTCAAATCTGGAAATGCCAGGCATTTCTAAAGTGTAGCTCTGGGTCTCTGAGTCAATACTAAAGCCCTGTGTCATCTCACTGTCATACCTCTCTTCCACCCGTGCTACAGAGCTATACGTTCTAACAGCTTCAAGACAGGACAAATTATGCATGCATGCTGTTCTGCATCATGCTTATAAGTTAAATTATAGTTAATTTTATCAATGGATGGTAGGGAAAATATAGTCTATGAAGGATATATAAGACCTAGTCCTTCAGTCATCCAAATCAGGGACCCCAGCCAAGGTCAGAAGCAAGTCTCCTTCAGGCACTGATCACGGATTTCCTTTCATGGAAACCAGGGCAGAAGGAGAGGAGGATGCACACCCACATCTCAGCCCAGATCAGAGTTAACGTGTAACTGGGGCATCTGGCCAGACGTGGGAAGTTTAAGATTCTCCAGAAACTCAGTTTGGAAATATCTTACTGAGCCCATAGAGTCTTAAGGCTTACTGCTGTGTTGAAGTCTGTGGTGAGGAATCTAAAGTTTGACCTTCCCTGTTTAATATCTGACTGCATATAAACATATATTGATGTAGATGTACAAACATACATGTATATGTATGTATATGTACATACATTGATGTATTGATGTGTTCACCAGCGAGTAAGGGCTAGTTGGAAATATGACACTCCAGGGCAGCCTTGGTTGTAGCGATCATGAAATGGTCGAATTCGAGATCCTCAGGACAGTGAGAAGAGCGTGCAGCAAGCTCACTGCCCTGGACTTCAAGAGAACAGACTTTGGCCTCTTCAGGAACCTGCTTAGTAAGGTTCCATGGGATATAGCCCTAGA
>JANHGB010027708.1:0-23511 GCA_026283785.1 Coracopsis vasa | reverse complement strand
CTGCTTTGTTGACATTTCCTATGACTGCAAATGCCACCTACCTGCAAAGTGCTGTGGTAGTTGCATTTCATGGACCTGCAAAAGGTAGGGGAAATAATATGGGGTGTTTTGAACTACAAACATTAAAGTCAGAACTGAAAGATTTACATACTGCCATTTTATTGAAGTGTATGTGTATAAAATGTGTATGTATACAGTATAAAAATTGCATTAGCAAATTGCTAAATGTCCTGCAGATTGTTGGCAGAAGACAAACAATGTCTGCCCTTTTTGACACAGTATGGAGGTCTTGGTTTTAAATCGAGTGATTTCAAGTCCCTAAAATAACTGGCGGTGGTGATAATGCAGTTCATTGGCTTGGGTTTTCTGGTACCAGAGCAGAGTTCCTGCTCTGGAACGCCACCTTTTCTGTGTTGTGTAGTCAAGTGGCTGAGGGAACTAATCTATCTGAGGTACATTAAAAATATTCCTATTTCCCCCCATATTTTTAATCTGGATCAGTTTACAGCCTTACTGTACAAAAAAAGCATCGTTAGTAGGAGGCAATGCAAGACTGGGAACAAAGAGCTGGTGAAGGCAGGGTTGTGTGAGACAGTTCCTTGCTTAAGCTCTGACGTCCTGTGCCACCTTTTCTGCTGTGGCTCTAGCAGCACAGCCACCATACAGTGCAATGTTTTGCAGACAGGGATTGGTTCTGGAGATGAGGTCAAGAAAATGCATTGACTAGTGGGTTTTAAAGTGTTACTCACTGGAGGGTATGGTGTTGGAATAACTTAGGTCAATGTTCTTACAGTCCACATTAAGTTTTGCTGTAACCCTGTGACAACATAGGCTTCACTGGTGCACATAGTCAGATGCAAGCTTTTAGGGAGTCTTTCAGTTTGCTTTATCTTTGGGTTTACCTGCAGCCAATGTTGCGGTTATAGAGTACACTGAATCTCGTTTGGGATGTCTGGTATTGGAGGAAGAACGTCATAGCCACCTGATGCAAAGTGCTCCTCTGATACATGGTCACAGGATTTAAAAACCAAGATAACAAAACCAAAAGTAGCCCTCCTTTATCTATACAAAGGCTTTATGCTGCATATCTGCTTCTACTGTGCTACCCTTTCCTCCTGCAGCCTAAAGAGTCCCATGAGTTCTAGTGAATTTGATGGAAGCTGGATGTCTGACCTGCATCAGATTTGTAGTGTGAACTTGACTGGTACTAGAGATTTTAGGACTACCGCCTTAGCACTGCATAAACCTGAGAGGTGCAGGACAATGCATTCCTCTGGTGACATCATCTTTATTGGATTAGGGCAGCTCTGGGGATGATTAGAGTCTGAAGCAAGAACTATGAACTGCTCTCTTCAGACCAGGGTTTTGCCATCAGTTTTAACTTATCTAAGGGTGAAGCTTCAGGGAGGACTGAGCCATCTGATAGCTCACTGCTGCAGGAACTTTTCCCCTTCCCTCCTCCAGCTGTACAGCGCAATTCATGATTTCCTACTTCAGGCGAAATAGACTTTGGGATATTTTTTTTTTCCTGAGCTAATAAAGAGAGAGAACTGACAGTCTCCTGTTTAGTAAACACTGAATGGTTGTTACAAGCCCCCCATTCCAGTGTCCTTTTATTCTTCCTACACTATTCTGGTGTTCCATTTTCAACTTTCCTTTATCAATAGAAACAGTACTCAGAGGAAAAGAGAAGGTAGAATGGAAAGAGGATGACTTTTGTGCTGCCCCTCTTCCTCTTCCCAATCACTTTAACACCACTCTCTCAGGTCTCTAATTTTTCTGGTGCACATATATTGATATAAAAGGTCTGAAATGTTAGAAGCAACACGTGGTATGGCAACAGAGGGAATTGTGTCAAGGGTCCTACACAAGGTAGCACGAGGTCTGCTTTATGAAGGACTTGTACGCAGACAACAAGCAATCGGTGACTTGTTTTCCTCTAATTTCAATCTAGTCAACCATTCAGAAGACTCTGAAGCCTATGAGTTATATTCTGGTTTGGTAAACTATTATTTAACGTCTTTTCTCTCTAATTCCAGTTAGTTTTCTTGCAAGGCTTCTGAAGTCTAGGTGCAGATTTTGTGGCATCTGTAAACTTTTGCCTTTAACTAGAAATTGGTTTTGTGAACAGTATTTCAGCAAACAAAGGCACATTCATTGTGTCAGTACTGCTCATCCAACTCAGCCCAGCTGATCCATTCATACCTATTGCTGTTATGTGAAACGTGCATAATGTCTCATTTTGGAAACCTGACAAATGCATAATGTGTAGGTGCAACAGCTATTCCATGTTACAGCTTGCTGCCCTGAGTCTGAATTCCTTTGACAAGAGACATTCTGTAAATTTGGCTGTGATGGATCGTAATGTCTGTGTATGGAACAAGAACTTTCTCCATCTATTGATTGCTCTTCCTGGCCTGGTGCTGTAAGCCCTACTGTTAATTTATGCCTATCTTGCCTCTGCAAAATGGGACAGAACTTGGTGCAGAGCAGAACAGAGCTGCATTTTGTCTCACAAGTGAATTCAGAAGTTATCTGTGGAGGATTACAGGGAGGGCTGTGCGGCAGCAGCTTCTTGCTCACAGAGCCTCAGGTTTGGACTGTGATCACTACTGCTGCTGAATATCCTCACCCAGAACGCAAAATCCAACTTAGGTCATTAATATAAAGAATATATGCAAAAAGATATTGAAAACTAAATTGCTTGTGAGGAATAAGTAAGAAAGGTAAGATACGTTGTTTATTCTAAACTTCCTGCCTGCCCTCCTCCCTCCCCAGAAGGTGACATTGTCAGGGGATGCAAAGAAAGAAACCAGAGCCCAAGTGCCCCAGGTTATGTGGGAAGCTGATGGTGGAGCTGCAAATTGACCTGAACCCCAGCCTGATGTCATGATTATTTTTTCTCTCTTAAATGATCTTACGGCTTCTGGGTTCTTGTGAAAATGATGCAAGGTTAGGCAAGTTTATCCTAGAGCAACTGCACCCAAAGCGAGGGTGCATGTGCTAGCAGTTCCCTGGACTGCTCATCTTGGCATCAGCTGTTGCTCTGTTGAAGAGGGAAAAAAAGTAATTCCTTGAGTGTAAGACCAGGGTGTAAAATCATCCCTGGGAAAGATTATGGGTTGGTCTGTTGATGTCATAACTTTAGGATATAGCATATGGTGTGTTTATATAAGCCTATGTTTTTATCCACCCCTTTTAAAGAGGTAACTAAGTGCAAGTCAAGCTGTAAGCCGCCTCTTTTTCTCTCTTAAGGGAGAAAATTGCATGGGGATTTCTTGTTCTTGTTTTGCTTGCTGTTTAAGTTAAATACTAATCTGCTAAACCCTCTAAGTGTCTGGCATTTTAGAAAGATTGTTATAAAACTTAACAAAAACCAAACCAAAACAACTTGCAATTCTGTTTCTTTTGCCAACCAGTAAGATGCTAGCAGCCAATGCACGTCCTTAATGCATGCTATCAAAGCTTATCTCCAGAACTGTATCCCTGCTAATTGTAGAGAGATTAGAGTTTGAGGAAGTAATTTTCTATTTAATTTTTTACCCCTATGGAAAAGAAGCTTTTTGTGTATCCCCTTGACCAGTTCCTGACAGATGCTCTCAGCAGTGAGAACTAAATCCACGTCTGGTGGTTGTCCTGTAATGGTGATGAGAGGAGAAGAAAGCAAGAAGTGTGCCAGGCAATGTATCACCTTGTACATAACAGCATCATCCAAATTCACCAGATGGACTGGATTTTGTGTCACAGTGCTCAACGGTGTCACCTCCTGAATGAGGTATTCAAATTCAACAGTGACAGTGATGAGTTAGTGGCTTCCATATGTTACTGGCACCACCAACCGCACCGTCTATGGATGCCTTGTAAAGATACTGTGACTATTGACCCACCCTTCAAGGAGCGACCCGACCAGGAGCCGACAGGGACCTCTACCTGCACTCGGAGCAGGGCCAGGCAGGCCTGTGCCGAGCGAGGGCAGGGCGCCTCCGTGCCACCCGGGGTTTGCTCTGGAAGCAGCTGCCCGGTAGGTGGCACCAGCGGGGAGCGGCGGGGAGCCCAGTCCCGCGTCGCCTCTGCCCGGCCGGCAGCGGGAGGGAGCCGGAGCAGCCTCTGGGCGCCCTTTGAACGCGTCCGCAACCCAAGGTCTGTGCGACAAATCACATCTCTAACGCCCCGAACAGTATTTTTTCGTTTTAGAAACACCATTAGTTTCCAATCGGGGCGTTTATTAACTGCAGGAAAACGCTTAAGGCTGTGTGTGTTGCCGAATACTGTGCGTGCGTTGCTGTGGGTATTTGTGGTGCTCATAGCTTCACTGTTTTCCTACCTGCCTGAAAAACTGCTGGAATTATTGTCAGATATTTTGTGCCAATAAAAAATGATGCAAAAAAATGACGCAAAAAAATGTGCAAAACCACTTCGTATTTTTACCTATTTCAGTTATCCTCTAAAAATACACTAAAAGTGCTGTTTGATGTGAATGCTTCCCCAAACCAATCCTTTTCTGATTTTTTTTTTCTTAAACATTTAATTCTTCCAGGAAAGGACACAAAGGGATCCGTGATTTGTCCTGATAGGTAGTATTTTCTTTTTAAGAAAGGAAGGTTCTTGAAAAGCCTTTTATCAAGTCTTAATGAACATTTCAGAAACCCAGTGGAAAGAGAGTTGTTTTATATTTGCTTGGTTTATTTGGATTTTAAAATCTCCACGTGGTGATTTCAACTAAGGTCCTGTGTCAGGGAAACCCAGAAGTGAAGTTGACCAGAGACAAGTAAAAAATGTCTGGGTTGTTTTCATTGTCCAAAAGTAATTATGTGCAATAATTTAAACCAGCAGTTTCACATGGTTAAAAATGAATTGGATTTTATAAAATTCTAAAAGTAACCTCAGAAACACCAAAAGGGATAACTGTTTGTGTTAGGGTAGGGTTAGTTTTCAAACTACAAAACCTGTTTTCTATGCATTTATACACACACACACACACAAAAGAAGGTGGGTTTATTTTTAGGAATGTATAAGTGAAAAAAATTGGGTTTATACCAACAAGCAGTGTTACAACAAACACATCCATTCCTGTGGCTTTCATTGAAGCTGAGAAAAATAAAATAATCTGAAGCATTTCAGGAGTAAGATAATGCAAAATAATATAAAATTAGAGAGGAAAAAACATTTTTAAAAAGCAAGATTCACTTTGTAATAAAACCGCAGAGAACAAAGACTCTATCTAAACACCAATCAAAAAAATCCAAATACACAGTGATACAGCTGAATGAATTTATGGAATAATATTTAAAACTGAAAAATGTTTTTTAGGCTATAAGAAAATAAATGTTGCTTAACTTGGAGAAGCGGATTCATACTTGAGAAAATGAGTGAGTTACATCTAGATTTAATTTGCATAAATCTCTACAAATAAACTAAATATATGTTGTAACTACATTTGCCAGCTTCAGTGAATGGGAATTTTGCTATTGGTTTGCCAGGAAACAAAGATTAAAGCCTAAAAAATAAAAATAAAATAGAGAAGCTGAAGTTCAGCTTTCATTAAAGAACAACAAATGAAAATAAAATGTGCAAAAAGTTTTTGCAAAACGTTTTCAAGTGTAAATTAAACTTCTAAATACATCTGAAACAATTTCCAAAATATTATTATTATAATATCATTTTTCATTCACAGTCTCTACATTTTAGGATCTTATTTCTGTCAGAAACCTTACTAACACAAAAATGTAAACCAACGAATGCAGCTTCTGGTCTGCTCTGATATCTTTAGAGATTGTTTCATAAGAAACAGAGGACCCCGAGCTTTCATTCACTTTTAGATGTAATGTGAATTTGCTGTGGAAGGAAATGAAATAATTTTCGAAATGATCTTTCCCAAGTATCTTTTTGCATTGAACAGGGTTTGGACTCAGTGACTCCTAGTGAATTTGTGTATGTTAACAGTGACTGGATCATATCCAAAGACGACTTGATGGGAGAGCCATTAGTTTTCTTCCCTGAGGTTACGCCGGGATCCCATCTGGTGATTGCTAATAAAGTTGGATATGCTCTGGAAAAAAACAAAGAGCTTGATTGGATTCTAGTACGAATTACTGGGGGTGCAATTTCTTGAAGTTTTGTTCGTGCACTTCAGGGAAGCTGAGTGTGGAGTACCTTAGAACTTGACAAAAGGAACATGTTGCTCACATGACATAAGCCTTCAGTTAATTTTTTGCTCTTTAGCAATTGTTTTTGCAATAGGATTGTGTTTGAGATCAGAAACAAAATGTTATTGGGTAAAAACACTTCTGAGAAAAAGAAAAGCAAAGCCAATCATTGAAAGAAATTTTATATTTGGTTGTAGCTACCAAGTGCTTACCCTAAAATCAAAACTTTAATTATTAAGTGAGTGCCTGAGCAGCTTTCCCCCTTAGTGGGGTGAAATCTAAATCCTATTTATCTTTCCTCAGAGCCATCCAAAGCAATTGAGACAATTGTTTCCTATTTATATGCAGTGCTGGGGAGAAAATCTGAAGAGGAACAAATGTTTGTCTCAACAAAGAGGAAATGCTCTTACATTTAAAAATCCTATCAATTCTTGGAAAATACAGCAGCACCTTTAAAATAGGAAGACTAATGGTTGCATGCAGTGTATGTTATTTGTGAGCACTACAACTATTAATTACATGCAGGGAAAGATTGCATTTCTTTCATAAAGAAAAAAAATCTGTTGTTCAGCTGTTTTTTGGGGTGTTTTTTTACCCTTGACAAACCAATTATTAGCCAGGGCAAATTGACTCTGGTTTTGATCAAAGGAGCAATTTATCTCACCCTGCAAGTCCTGCAGCCTAGCAGCTATCTGTTGTTGCAGAATGTGCAGGTTGTCCTTAGCTGCAGACCCCTTCCATGAGAAAAGGGAATGAGGAAAAAACTATAAAAAACCCTATACATCCCAAAATTAAACTGCAGATTCTTCTGGTTCTCGTCATGTTCAATTACAGTGGGACAGACACAGCGGTAAATTCACTGAAGCTCTATCAGATCAAAACAGCGCCGTTATAAATATCATTCATACAACCCATGTGCATGAGAGAGAAACTGTCAGAAGAAGGGATAGGAAAATAGATCTTCTGCACGTCAATAAATTATATTCTGTTTTTATAGATTATAGCATAAAAAAATAAAACTTAACATATGTATGCCTATACATGTGTGAACGCATTACCCACGCAGTAGTAGTAGTATTAAGTAGTAGTATTAAGTTAAACATTCAAACATTATAAATTCAAATATTTTACTTTAATAAAATACAGAGATTTCAGTAACCGTAGATAGGATTAGAGTACAGTATAAATCTAGGAGGACAAGAGCTTTGAAGAAGTGTTTTACATTTTCCTCAATGATTTGAAGTGCTTCTGATGGGATGAAGGACACAGCCCTCCTTGGCTTTGCAACTGGTGAGTAGCTCAGAAGGTTGTGGTCATTAGAGGTGATGACCTTCAAAGGTGATGGGGAGGTGGTGACCAAAGCCCTTGTTTACCTACACAGCTGATAGAAGGTTGTTTCCCATGTCTCCCTGCTGTCATTTGAATTATGAGCAATAATCTTAAAGACACACAACCTTGCCAAGTTCTCTGTGCTTGATAGTGATGTTTTGGGTTGTTTACATTTTGAGATGCTTTGACACTGTCATTGGAGTACAATTAACAATCCATTTACATGAAATAGCAAGAAGTTGCCAGATGATAATATGCTTTCCCTTCCTTCCCTACCTCAGCTAGATCTAGACCAGTGTTTTAGCTAACAGTGTTCATTAAGCTCAGGCTAATATTTATGTGGTGGTTCAGCAAAGCATAAATGAGAGAGGACATACTAGCAAAACCACTAACATTGCAACAACTACAGTTGTACAATAAGAGAATAGGAATATACTAAAATGATGAGAGTGCACTAACCCTTTTAACACGGAAACTGGCTTTGTTACAGAAGTTCATAAGAAGTGAAGCTATGTAGAGATTATCCATCACCTATCAAATTGAGTAAACCTGTTTTCTTCATAAAAAATGTCGTACTTTTGGGCACACTACTAACTTTGAACTTTATAAACATTTTCAAGTGAGATTTTTTGCCACTGTCTCTTGATTTCTCACCCTGGGGGAGCCAAGGTCATTGAGTTCTATTGTCAGTGCCATTTGTTTGCTGGTTTAGGTCCTGAGTCAGCTAAACATACAGATACTTGTTTAACTTCAAACAGGTAAACCATGGCTTCAAGATAAGGTTGGTACTTATCTGCTCGGGGGAGATAGCTCACTGCCTTATAGGTCAGTCCCAATTACCACAGGGAATGAAGTCAGAGTCAAAGAAAAATGGAAACCAGGAACACAGAGGAGGAAATGTACAGAAATGGGAGCCCTAACTTTAAAACTGTGAGACAAAAAGACCCACTAGCTGCTCCCAAAGCTTCCTACATTGTTCTCTGTTGGGTTCTCATATTCACTCAGTGCCTATAATTGTGTCTCTGGTCATGTCCAAAATTATTGCAGACTGATAGCACTTAAACACAGCTGGGAAATCAGAGCAGCATGCATTTGCTCCAGTTTGAGGTTTGTTATGTTAGACACTTTAATCAGAGCTGGTTATCCTTAGGTCTCCTTTCAATCAGTGGAGGAAATAAGGGACAGCTCAAGGGGATATTTAATTTCTGTTGACTACTTCTGCATCTACTAATGCATTGTCCTCTGCCCACTTCTGTCTGCTAAATACAGTGGAAGCCTTGGGTGAATTACTTAGATTAGACCTTTAGTATGGGGATGCCCATGTTTCTCCCCCAGAGTTTCCTTTTTCCCTCCCAACCATAGCCTGGTAGCTGAAGCCATAGGGTAACAGGATAGAAGGGCTTGACTCCTTGCAAGCAGAATTTATGTCTTACGTTAACCTTGAAACTACTGCATTAGTGGAGCTTCTCCTCTGTCAGTGTCTGAAATGATAGGACTGTGAAGTTTTTTGGGAGAAAGGATATAAGTAGCAGCCAGTCCTCTAGAGAGCTTCTTGGTGGATGCCAGGTGAAGAGACATCTCCTGTTAGTATGGCACTTCCAGCGAAGGACAGGATTCAGGATACATCTTGAAGTAGATGAGATTGATTTTAGACAGCTGCCTGATCAGCAGACCCTGACTCTTTTGCAGAGTCGTTTATTGCTCCCTGTTGATTGTAAAAAATCATTAGGTGTCAAAGCCTCAAGATCTCTGCTGAAGTGTGTGATCTGGAAGCTTAACGTTGAGCACTTCTCTCTTTTGGAACTTATGTCTTTTGCTGAGGTTCACTGTAAGGAGTCAAGTCAGTAACTTTTACACATGCAGATGTGTATAATTCTTGTGAGTTTGTGAAGAGGAAGATAGTGTAGAGGAGGATAACACTACTGACCTCTGAACCTGCTGCTGCTGCTAAGGCAGTGGCAGGCCAGACCCAGCACATGTGCATTTGTACTACTAAAGACCACAAAACCCCTACAGCTCTCACGTTTTAAAACTGAAGGAAAAGTTCGGCAATACCTTTGATGGAGTCACCATTCTGGTGACCTCCCTGCTGCTGGATGTCAGAAACACCTCCTCTCACCAGGAGTTATCCTTCCTGCTCTGCCATATGTTGGCTTGGAGGGGGCAGAATTATCAGTAGCACAACCAGATATAGTGGGGTGGCCGTTTATCCAGAGGTGAATCAGAGTGCGCGCACTGGGTCAGCATTGTCTGTGGAAAGGATATGCTGAGTACTGCTGATGTCTGAATGCACAGACCCCCTTTATCAGGTATGTTTCTGTGTCTCTTCTTGACTATAGAAGATGAATTATATTTTTCTATAATTTCATTTTCTGCTGCAGCTGCCATCCAGCCTTCTAAAGTAAAAATCTATCAGCTACTGCTGTAAGTCACTAGGTGGAAGCATCTACCTTAATACCAGTAGCATAATTCCTTATTAGAGAGGTAAGTTTTGTAGTTCCTTTCTCATCTTTGTCACGTTACACAATGTCCCTTTAGCAAACATTATGAATTGTAGTGCTATTATTGTCTGGTTCAGCAAAGTGCTTCAGCACAAGCCCAAGTCCATCGTAGACCCTGTAACATTTGGGAATGCACTTTATTTTGTATAGTGACTAGTACTTGCAGTGTTGGGACATCATTCGGTGAGACATGCAAGTATGTGATGTGTTTAAATCAGGCTCACAGGAGCAAATGCTTGAGTGGCTGAGCTGGGACTAACATGAGTCTTTCTGCCTTGCAAACACTATTAGCACAATCCAGTGTAATACCTTCACAGAAGGGCTTTCTGATCCCCTTCTTTACGTACCAGTACCTCCCATTTTCTTCACACTGTGGTTTTATTTCTCCCTTTCCTCTCTCCACTCATGATAATTGTTTGCCTTGGAGAGAAGTCAGGATGCCAATTAGCTGTGAGCTGGGCAGCCTGAAGGGTGGTATTGTTATGATGGTAAACATCACTAATTTGAGCAAGAGGTCTTCCAGAGCATCATAGCTCTGTTAACTGGATGACCACAGTGCACATGCCCTTCTTTCCCCAGGATTTGGTATCCTGATTCTTCTCCAAATGGTTTCTGGTTACTGAAATCTGGAATATTCGCTGGAGCTCTGGAAATGTCCAGGTGGAGGACAGTGATGTTATGCAGGTAAGGAGGCAAGTGGAGATAAGCTATCTGGCTGGGTGTTGAGTTCTGGCCTGCCAGAGATTAAGGCTTCAGGGTGATGATTTCTAGGTCTCTCAGCGCCTGCTGAAAAGGGTTCCCTCCTCTCACTGTTCCCTGTTAGCTCTTTCTGGCTGGAGAAATGATATAAGTATCTCCTAATTTGCTTTAGGCAACAGCAGCAGGGCTATTTCAGTTTAAACCATCTAAGCTAACCTGGTAGACTTTGCATGAAAGTGGATTAGTGAGTGCTGAAACCACCACTTTGCCAGCAGAGCTCCATGGATGATAACCTCATGGAAAAAGGACTTCAAGCAACCATCAGAGGTTTGCAGTATGGAGTCCACACTGCCCTGGCAGTGTTTATCCTTCTCAGCCATGGCGACTCTGCAGCAGAGGGGCAAAACAGATCCTAATCCAGTCTTTCCTCCATCAGTGGGTTCTCCCCAAATGCCAGTCCTTATTGGGGGTGAGACATGAATCTGAAAGCACTGAGTTTGCTTTTCATACTGCCTACAATGCTGAGAAATAAACAAAAAGAAATCTGGTTTCTACTTGTTAACTGAGCAGTTTTGATTTGAAAATCACTGACAGACGTCAAACATGGGACCCCACAATGAAATGTTTACAGTGCCATTTCTGAGAGGGACTCCACTTTGAAATTAAGTGAAAGTATGCTGGAAGTTTGCAGAGCAGGGCATGTGTAGGGGTAGAAAATTAAAGCACGATGGAGCCATCAGCATTCAGGGTTTAGGGAAAAAACTGATATTCATATTCCTCATGTTTCTTCTCAATTGACAAGATGATCCCTTCCATTTGTGGTTATTGGGCTAGCTTTTGTCTTGATTTCCCTCTATTTTCAATTTGCCAGCTTTGTGTTACTTTGTTTTATAAATAGTACTAGCAAACTGTGGAGCTCTGTACACTTTATTGTGAAACAGACAAAGGAAATGATTTCTTTATGTTTTGATTCTGTTTGTTTTTCTTGTGTGAACACGTGCACCATGTTCCTTGTAAACCGACATGTTATTTAGCACTGACTCTGTACTTGTATTTTAATTCAATGGGGAAATGCTTAACACTCTTGACACTCTTATTTCTACTTCATTTTATCTCGGAACAGCAGACTCTGCTCTCCGTAACATAACTGAGGAAGGCTAACTTCTAAAATTTGACACTCTGAATGACTTTATTAATAGAATCTGTCTGATTTGTTTACTGTTGGCAAAACCCAAACATTCCTCCTAAGAGGAAGTTACTCTGTTAGGCCTGTCTATATATATGTTGTACTCATACCTTGTGTTTTATCTATATAAGGTTCATTTGCTTCCCTGTTCACTGTTTGTTACAGAGAATAAACAATTATGGGGCAACTTGCTTATTTATTTTTAAAATGTAGATGTTATAAGCTGCAGTGAGTTGGAAAAACCCAAGTGACTCCATGGGGCAGGAATACTCTGAAACGCATTCAATTGGCTGTGGAAGTACATAAAACAGGACGATCAAGAGACATGTTGTGGAGGTAGCTGGCAGTAAATGAGAATTCAATGTCTTGTGCCTCCTGCTGGCAAAACTCTCAGTGCAGTTTGGGTATGTGCTTCAAAAGGCAGCATACAGACTAGCGGAGGACGTAATCCTTGCCTTGTATGATCACACCTGCAATATTGCTTTTGTACTGCAGGCCAGTGATTAACAGAAAGTATTGTAAAATCCAGAGAATTGTTAGAGAAGAGCACAGCAGAGCAGGGACAGCTGGGGGAGAAAGGGATGCTCATTCTTGTAGTGAGGATTACATAGACGGTTGTGTAGGAGTAACGCTGGCAGCATACCTGGTCTTAAAAACTCTGTGTTCCATGGAGCAAGGGGGGGCTATAGAGATAGGCATAACGGAGGGGAAAATCTCACGATAAATAGACATAAGAGTGTAAAATGGAAAGAAATGTATGAAAAAGAAAGATAAGGGCTGAAGGAAATGAGGAGAAGCCTTCCTGTGGGTCAGTGGTATGAACTTGCTGACTGCTCTCCCTGGGGAAGTGGCAGAAACCTCGTTGTTCAGATCATGTGAAACTAGTCTAAACAAGACCATAATAAAGGCTTGCTGGAGAACAGCCTCGTGCTGCCACGGAGTGCTGGGTGACCTGACGGGTCTTTTCCATTTGTAGAGTCTATAAGTAACAACAGAGGATGCAAAAAAACAGAAAAAGGTGCGAAACTTTGGGAGGCATTTTTCAGATAACAAATCGTTCTCCTAAAACAGAGAAGCAGCCACCGGAGATCACCCAGAGACATGTATTGAACCATATCTAAGTCTGTTTTTACCAAATGTGTTAGTAATCGACAGGTGAAGAGAAACATTTGGCTGATAGACGTCCAATGGACTGGTAGGGTCCATTCTTCAGCAGGGCTGGGGTTTCACCGTGAAGGAGGCTATATTGCCTGCAGCTCTCCAGAGAAGACCTCTCCTCTCCACATCAGCAGTGGGAAAGGCCATGGCACTACAGCAGCCCCACGTGTGTTTTGCTGATGGAGCTAGCACATTGCTGCCATGTGGTTTCCCCAAAGGCCCTCTTCAAGGTATTTCCCACCATGGGGATCCTGATGCCTCCCCAGCCATGTCCTGAGGCAGGTAAGGGCTCTGGCACAGTGGTCAGAGCAATTGGGAAACCAGAATTGTTTGGCTCATTTTATGAACCAGAAATTAGAAATAAGCTTAGGCATAGCCCCTGCTCAAACCAGGTTTTTGTCTCATTTACCACCCCAAAAAAGAAAGAACAACTACAAAAGGGTCACAGCTATTTTAAAATCATCTAACAAAAGAGCGTTCCATTTGCAGTCTTGCTTTTTCCTCCTCACAAGCCTGCCTCTCCCCCTTGACTGTCACAATAATCCCACAGGGCTGTTTCGTTTGCTTTGCTTGTTTTGTTGGTATTGGAAAATTCCCATTAGTTGTAGCCCAAAAATTCTGTCAGGAAAACTAGAAAGTGACACCAGCCAGATACGCAGGAAAAATGAACGGCCTGCTCTCCTTGATTTTCCCTCAATTTCAGATGGCGCACACATTCTCTCTTTTCTGCTTGTCCCAGAGCCAATCCTCTTCTCTTAGGCTTTGTCCTCTCTGTCCTTTAGGTACTGCCCCTCTGCCCTTCCTGGGCTTTTGGCTCTGCCTAGCTTCCCTTTTGCAGTGACGCTCCTGGGTTTGGGAGCATGAGGACCACATGAGGTGGGGAGAAGTAGGAGATGGCGATGAGAAGTAGGAGGACAACTGGTGCAGGCAGGAGGGCTGTCGCTCAGTAGTGCGCCAGCTGGGTGGGCAGAGGGATGGGGACAGGACAGCATCCCCCAATGATGCTCAGTGCTGAGCCCGAGCTGCTGCATCTCAGTTGGCCTCTGTAGCTCCGCAGAATATTTTCCTGCCCTTTTCCCCCAGCAGCCTCCTGGTCTCATTTTCCTCCCCAGATCCCCCTTTCTGCAGGAATTTTGTGACCTAGGGCTGCTCACCCTTGGTCCCCTTCACTGGGGGAGGGGAGTGAGAGGAAGGGAGTGATCCCAGTCTTCAGCCCTGGTGTGATTGCTGAGGCTGTGCGACCCCAGGATGTTCAAGAAAGCACAATAAAGAAAAGGGCAGTGCTGAGCCACAATGTCTTTGATTCATGCTCAGTAACCACATGAGAGGATCCCATGCTTATAAAACTAAACTGCTTCAGCATCAAGAGAAATATTTATGAAGATGCTGCCAGCACAGCTGACCTGCTAGTCTTCTGCACACAGACTGATTTCCTGATGTCTTCTCCCTCCCACAACCTTCCTTTTTCTGCCAGGTTGTTACATCTTTCTTTTGTCAGCAGTTGTCTTGTGTCCTTTCAGGGAGCAGAGAGATGAGTCCCTCACCTACCGTACCCCAGCAGCCCTCTGGCACCCCTTCAGTGTGCAGTGATCTCAGTGCTCCTTTGCAGTATCTGACCGCTGAGTCTGGCATCTCTCTAACCGTTCCCATGACCTGCCCACAGTTTTGGGGACACCAGTTTACCTCCTTGGAAGTTTTGCCTTGGTTTTCTGGCCCATCAGAGCCTGCACTTGGGCTCTCCTGCCAGTTCTTCTAGGGCGTGCTCTGGTCTTCCGACTTTGCCGGCTCTTCCCTATCACACTCTTCCCTCACCCTCAGGCTTTTGAACGTCACTATGGTCAGCTTTGTTTTGATTGACCCCAGTGACTTCCAGGGTGCTCAGAGAAGATGCCTTGTGTGCACCCATTCTCATTTGGGATAACAGTTCCATTATACCTTTAGCAATGCCGAGGTATACAAAGTCATACACAATGTCCCTTAACTTTCCAACTCACAGTGCTTGTCTGGATGCTCCAGACAATCATGTTTTTCTCCCATCCTTCTCTGAAATATTTAGACCTATCCATGGGGATGCTGGAGAAGCAGTGTTCACTACAGAAGAGTGTGCATTTATGCATGCGTATGCATATATATGTTTATGTGTGTATGTGGACTTCTTGTGCTAGACCAGGTGCCAGCTATGAGGTACAGTGAAATGAATGGTCACTGCATGATTTTTTGGAAGTGTCAAGAGTCCTGTGGTTTTCTTTTGGCTCTGTGATGTGTCAGAGCTGGGGAATTCTTTTGCTGTCTTTCTGACAGTTTATATCCTTTGTCAGGGAGAGGTTTTGGTGGTTTGGACCTGAAAAGCGTGAAGAGGACATTTTGGACTGGAGGCTAGCAAAACATTTGCCAATAATTGTTCTATACCATAGTAATAATATTAATAGGAAATGATGTCTAATCGTGTTCAACTCAAAGCAGTACGAAGATGAAATAAATGGGTAATAGAGTAGTGGTGTAGGTTGGTGGATGAGGACTGTCACTTTGCAGTGAGAGAATACAAACAATATTCAATGTCTTAGAAAGTGAAACATTAAAACATTCTTTTAAGAATGAATGCTTCAAGTATCCCACTTGTGACAGTCATTTGTTTGATCTGAAGAGATCTGTTAGGACCCAAAGCATTTCAAAGGTGAGTGTCCTAATTAGATGCGTGCAGCAATTCTTGGGGAAGAGGTCTGATCTCCAAGCAATGTTTTTACTTACAGCAAAACAAAGGGTCAGTCTTAAAGAGCCACCAAAGTGAAGATGCATAAGATTTGCATTATGCAGCCTTCAGGATGCTGTAATGACAGCTCTGGAGCTTGCCCTGCAAAGCATCACCCTGCATGTTGCAGGCAATGTTTGCTTCTCTAACCCCATCAGCAAAGCTCTGAGTGATGCTGCTGGGGCCAAGTTTTACCCCTTACCTTTGGTCTTAGAATGCTGCTAATGGCAGCAACACACAGGCCAAAGTACAGGCATCTTTTTTTTCTGCAGAATAAAATGATGTTCTTCTCACAGGAGGCCCCAGAAGCCCAGAAATATCGTTTTCCACGGCATTGTGTGGGCTTCTGCACGATGGAAGCCACACATATCTTTTGCTGACTTGTGCCCCAAGAGGTTATGGTTTGCAATGTAAAATCGTTGACAGTAATATACATTGAACAATCATTTTTTATTAGGAGGTTGAATGGTAGTGGTTAACAAATTAATCAGGGAACAGGGATACAAACATACATAAGCCTTTATAGCTTATGACATGGGTAGATCCCTTATTTTCTCCACTTAGTTAGTCTGTATATTTTAAAAGGAATAAGTTATATGTTCATCATTTTTCTTGTTGTCTAAGAACTCAGCAACAAAACAGTAGGGAACTCCCATTACACATTTCGGCTCAAAACCTATTCCTTTCTGCTCTCTGTAAAACACGCAGGCCTAGTGATCCAAGTTAAACATTACTGGAATTTCACCATAAGTCAAAAACAATATTAATTTTGAGCCCACATATTTTTCTTCTGGTAGGGTATAAAAGTTTAAAATAAGTACACGCTCCAGACAATCTGTAAATGGTAGAGAGCAATGGATGGAACAAGGAAGGAAAACAAAACAACGCACACGTTTAACAACAGTGTAGCAGCAGTGTTGGGTGGTATGAACTTTTTTTGATATGACAGCAGCAATCAGAGTTCTTTCCCCCCTCTGTGGTCTGGTTCAAAGGGAAGAGAAGGCTGGCATCATGCCGCTGAGCTGGGGCGGAATATTCCTGTCCTGTATAAATCCATAATCAGGGTTAATCCTTGGTGGGAAGCACAGGGATAGTTTCAGAATATTAGCATGGCATTTCTGAGCTCCCGCATCCCTCGCTCCCTCCCTGCGCAGGAGACACCATGGTGCTGTTTGTCTGAAGCCTAGGGACTGCCACAGCCACCTTTTTCAAATTAAAATGGCAATGTAAAGTTTTGTAAATGTTAGTTCTCCTAATTGGCAGTGGCTTGTATAATTAAAATAAAATCACTAATACTTTCTCTTGTTTTCTTTTTTATCACTGAAGTTCACTTCTCAGTAACTCAGACAAGGTCTTCATTTTTACGAAGACCCATGCTGACCTCTAAATATCTGATTTTTTTCAGTGAGTGTTTATGCCCATCTGGTTTGAATTTAGCATTCTTATGAGTCATTTCACTTTGATAGGAACACTGTGCTATAGAAAACTTCTTTTAATATTTTAATGTTTTAAATCAAACACTGCACAGTGTATTACCTAAGCCCCACTACAATTATGGAAACCGGTTGGTTACTTTTCTTCATTGGACATTGCTTTTCTCTTTTTGTGAAATAAACGCTGCTCGTAGTAGGAAGGTCTACAATGCACATGTGTTCAAGTGTTTTACCATCTTTTGCTGCCGCATCCTTTCTCAGACTTAATAACAGCCTTTCTGGAAACAGGATCAGTAGAGGAAGGATGAGTGATTCTATAGGAAGTAAGGATGCTCAGCACTTCCTTACATCTGACATTTAACCCAGGCAAAAGTGCTATATTTATTTCTCTATCAACAGTGGTTTTATTACTTATTTTGTTCTTATTACATGCATTTCCTGTTGTTAAAGATATAACCAACTCTTTTGTGCTCTTTCTTTTTGTGCAGGGAAGCTTTTAAACAGATACTTTAAGAAACTACAAGTGATTTGTAAAAGAAAGGGAAGGAAAAAAGTTATAAGCAAGCCATCAAAGGTACCGTAATGTAGAGATCATCCTATTTCAAAATAAAATCTGAGCTTGCTGATATGTTTTGTTGATTTGTAACTGAATCGTCACATAAAATAGAATGGGTCAGTTCCAACTGGAAAACAAAAGGAATATTTTAAAGTATTATTTGTTTGTGTTAAGAGGAAATATGTTCTAACAAGTTCAGACTCCACTTCTTTTCTTGGTTATTTAGGTACATTTTAGCTCTTAAGAAAATACAAAATGAAATAAAAATTGATGTTTTCTCTGAGACACCCAATTAAAAGGGAATTAGTTTCTAAGTTAGTATAAGTGAATTATTTTAAATCAGATGTGAATTATAATATGTGATACAGGAAAATATAAGACACAAACTGTTTAAACACTCACTTACTTTAAGTAAATGCTTAGCAATTTTAGAACCAAAACTTCAGATGATCTTTAGCAGAAAATGCGTAGCCATGCCATGAGGATGGAGCTTCATGAGGAATCAAAACAATCACTTTTTTTTGTACTCTTATACTAGGGTATATTTTCTATTGACAGCATAAAATAGCAGCAGAGCAGCTAATGTGCTTTGAGCAAGACCTATTCAGTGCAACAAAGCAAGTTTGTCAGTGCTATGTGGATCAGTCCTTGTGTCTGTTTTATTTTGGTTGCATTTTAGGTGGGATTAAAAAAAGGACAGGCACATTAACAAAGGTTGAAATACAGTCCCTCCATTTTTATCATTCTTTCCAGCCTGGAACATGAAGTATAGTGTTGTAGTTCACATTAGTCACATTATCATGATGGAATAATGAAAGAAGAAAGGATTTAGTTTTAAGTACAGTTCAGAGGTGTAGTGTTGTCAGACTGATGTCAGAATACCACACTCTTAAAAATACTTAACCTTCATCTGTCAGACAGATAAATACTAAAGACTCTTCCTAATTCATTGAGGATGTTATGTTTTTCTTATCTTTCTTCAGAGCAGATAATGGGGAACTTCAGCCTTGTTAAGAAATCTGGGGGTGCTATATTATAGAATTATGATTTTTCTAATTTTAATCCTAATTTTTTGTAGATTGCTGATTTTTATTTAATTCATTTACAAAGACAAAAGGCAAAATACTTCCATTCATTTGCTCAGTATATGTATATGTGGTGACTGTTCATTTTCATGGGAAGAGTTCTAACACAGACCTAAGAAACATCCATCACATAGTGGTATGCATGTATGCTCTCTGCCATTTCACTTGTGAGGATTAGGGAGAGGTAGTGGAAAAACTGCTCTTGTGAGTGTGTGGATTATAAGGACTGATAAGCGAAACACATTTTGAAGGTCTGACGCTGTTTTGTTTAATAGCTTCTTGCAGGTAGGCTGTTCCTTTGGGACATACCAAGTACACAACAGTACCTAAGTATCATCCACAATTAGCAAAGCACAGAAAGGTGTCCCCACAGAAAATCATTCTATTGTTGACTTTTCATTTAATTGCCAGTGTACAAAGACAGAAATAGGATAGGCTTGGGGTTAAGGCACTGATCTGATATGCTTAAGAATGGGCTCAGTTCCTGATTCTGCTACAAGTATCTTCCTGCCGTGGTGCATGCTATTTGGGATACAAGTATCCCCTGTGGCAGATTTAGGTCTGACACTGACATTACATGGATGCAATGCCATGCTCAGATGCTTTAGTAAAACTGCAGTGAAAGTTTAGGCTCTTGCTCCTATGGACACTGATGCAACCATGCACTGACCCACAGTATAGGTGGGGAGGACTTACCCTGTTACCGTAGCTGCCTTCATGGTGACAGCAGGTAACCAGCCTTGGGCAAGGAAATCAGCTGAGACACCTTTCCCAACCTGTCCTGGCTACTTTCCACAAAAGCAAACAGGATTCATAGGCAGTTGCTGCTCAAGCTGTCCCTGCAGCTCCAAGTGTACACCCCAGTAAGGCATGGACACCCTGTGTGCCCCAGGCTGAGCTAGCTGTGGTACTGTTAAATGATGTTAAATTTGGTTGAAATTGACCAAAAGTTGACAGGCAGATGGACGGTGTGTTTGCATAAACCTAGTTTCCCAAGGAAACTGTGTTAAGAAAAGAGGATAATAGCACTTCCCTGCCACATGAGGATGGTGGGAGATTAAAAACCTTTCTGGTGGTGAGGTGTTTAGGTGTTACAGGGATGGAGAAAATGCAGATTCCTAGACAACTAGATTAATTTTCACATCTTTCCTTCCTTTTTGAAGCTGTGTACTACAAATGTTTACTTACGGACATATCTTTGGAGCTGGTATCTCTGTTAATACAGACCACGTATGAAGTATCAGCAACAGTGGAGAGAGATTCAGGTACTGTCTGCTGAGCCACTAAATGTGAGTGTGTGGCAAAACACAAGAATTCCTACTTATTTTTCCATGAGGAGAGTGTGTTTACAGTACAGCACTAATCCTTTTCTCCAGAAAGTGCATCAAGTGAAAGCAATCAAATAGAAGTTTTATATTTTTAATTGAAGTTTTATATTTTTAATTGTAGTGTATTTCCTTTCTTTGAATTAAAAAAAAAGCCGCTGTGCATGTGTAATAGTGGGAAAAGCTTTGCCATTCAAAACAGAAGCAGGTTTCAGCCTCAGCCGTACACAGCAGGTTGCTCTTTCTGAACAGAATGGTGAGCAGCAGTAAATCATTAAAGCTCACATTCATGGTAAGCCCAAGCACTTCCAACAGGAATCAGAAAGAATTTGGGAAGCTGTTCTAAGGCTGAGAGCGTCAGATCTGCTGCTCCTCCAGTGCTTGGTGCCACAGGGCATGCAACTGGTCCATTTCCAAACCCTGGGCAGGGGTAGCTCATCTTCTGCCAAGGAGAAGGTGACCTCTGAGATGCCTGGGCACATGGGCATCTGCCTGGGACTGAAGGTCTCCTGGAAGCTGTGGATGAGGCATTTCTCCTTGTCATATTGTGGCTAATCCAGCACGTTGCTCACTAACTCAGCAACAGCTCTTTCAATACCCAACAGAAGCAGGATAGGGAGCGCAATGTGCTGCCCGGTGCTGGCTGTCCTGTGGTTAACCCATGCATGCAAGATGAGGCTAATCCCCTGATCAGTTTTCCATGTGCTTTGCCCTTGCTGGGGCAAATTCTGTTGCTTAACAAAAGTAGAAATTACTCTGCCAGGAAGAAGGAGCTGGTACATCTTTGTGCTCCTCAGGAGGAAGGAATCCAGGCATTTCCTCCAGCATCTTATACATCTTACCTAATGGCTCCTCCATCTACAGGGAGGGCAGGAGCCTGGGCTGCTGCAGAGAGGCATGGAAATGAAGTTTGGGTTTCCCAGATGCTGAATGAGCACTCCTGCCCCTGCATTGCTGCATGCAGAAACATAGCTGCCACTGCCAGCTGGTTATTAAGGACATAAAAGAGCAGGCTTGCTCTGCTTTTGAAGAGAGGAGGTTAGCCTCCAAGCTCAGAGGAGGGGGAGCTGTGCCATGCACTTCTTAAACCCTCTTTCTCCTCAGTGCAGGTTTTTCTGGAGCATCTCCGAAGACCACTAACTCCCCCTGTGTGCTGGAGCACAGCACCCAGGGAAAAGGCCTAGACTCTCCTATCCATAACAGGCAACTCAAATTAGGTGGTGCAAGCCCTGGCACACAGTGATTTGGCCCTGCAGAGTCTGTGTTTGTTTAAAGAGCTATATGCTGAGCCAGGTCAGTGCCTATTGCATTAGTCATAACAAGCTTTCAAGATTATAAATGGGGAAAGTGCTGAGTAACTTGTGATTCAGCCTTATTATGATTTCTAAGTACATATTACTAATACACTCCCGGCTATTACACTACTTCCCCCCTGATTCGACACCTACACCCGTTCCTCTCACAAAGCCGGATCTGAGAAAGCTCCACTTATTTTCAGTAGCTGGTAGGAAATGTGGATTTGGCTCATCCTCCACTTGGCATTTCTATCACCCTCAAACCCTCCCTTGTTTTAAACTGTTTACTCTGTGCCTAGATGTTTTCTTTAGAAAATAGTAGTGACAGAAACCAGCCAGTTTAAGGCAAAGCTGCAGGTTCTGCATCTCCTGTATGTAGCAATCAACATATTTTCCTTTGCCTTCGTATTTAACATGAGTTATCCACAGGATTTTTAAGGAAGGGTGAAAATTGAGCCATCAGGTGGTTTCTGTGGTAGGAGCTTGAATGTTTTATATTAAAAAAAAGACAACTTTGTTTCTTTTGGCATTATCTCAGACGAAGTTAATGGTGGGTGGAGGCTTCCCGGGAAGGAAATGTGTAGGGGTAAAAAATGAAATTGTGGTGGGCCACCACCCTGTAGGGCCTTGGTGGAAACCCTGAATAATTACCTGAATGCTTTGGGTTATGGAAGTTAGGGTCCTCTTCAGCCCAGGTTCTGCAGAGAAGCAGTGTTGCAGCTAAGCCTGTTTGTGCACCTTCCGGCAGGCAGGAAGAACACTGACCCATTTTCCCCCAACAAGGGCAGACTCTTATTCGCTGGAATTGGATTCTCTCAACTTTGCTTGCACTGAGACATCTGCTATGCAAAGAAAGGTCTCTTTTGAAGAAAGAAGTTATTTGTACGGTGAGGGCCTGAAATGCTGGGGGAGGTTGGGAACACCAATTCTAGGCTCAGAGGGGTTCCCAGCCCCAGGGTCATGCTTCTTCTCTCCAAATGGGGCTGTGGTAACTTCCAAAATGGGAAGCAGAGCCCTGTGTCTCCCTTAGCAGTAGGCAGCAGAGTAGCAACCTCAACCCTCTGCTTGCTTTCTCCCACTTTCTCTCCAGGGGCTGTCAAGGGAACCTAGAGTGACCAGGCTCCAAATTCAGGCACCTGGGTTAAGTTAGAAGGGATGAGTTTGGGACCTGAAGTGCAGATTACGTCTGTGACAGCAACCTAAGAAGTTCCTCTCCCTTCTTCCCAGCTCTACTTGAACACTGAAGACCCCAAATCTTTCTGGCATGGTCTCAGATTGGGAGCCCTGGCACATGGCCAGAGACACTGCCAGTTTAATGTTATGATGAAAAGTCAGTGCAGTGGTGTAGGTGAAGCCCTGGGTATGCTGAGATGGACACCACAGGCAGGGGACAGAGGAAGGTTGTGGGTGCGCAGGCCAGAGTTGCAGTGAAGAACCTGCTGACTGTGGATGTGGGAAATGCCACATCTGCAAAAGTGAAATGCAGCAAATAGAAGCAATTTTTTTAGGCATAAGTATCATAATAATCATTGGTTTCTCTGGAAACACTAGTGCTGTTTGTCCCCTTTGACAGAGTGGCTTGGTGGCTTGCCCAGGAAGGAGATGTTTGCTCCAGCTGCTCCTAGGTTCAAGGGACCTGAAACTTCAGCTTCAGTACTCAGCTGAGTGCTTTGGCCACCAGGTTTAGGATATTCTAGAGCAAAGCATCCCACTGAGGCTGCAGAGAGATATTAAAACCTCGTGGATCTGGAATATCCTGCTAAAGAGAAGCTATTTTTCTAATCTTATAGTGAAGGACATTGACTGGAAGCAGGGCAACTTCTTGGTCTGGTCCCTGTTTCCAAGTCTCCTTATGAATTTATTTCAGCCTGTAGATAAAGACAATGGGAAGCAGTGCCTGGGACACACCATCTTTCTTCTACCATTCCGGCTGCACCACATCCACTCAGCCAATCCCAGCACTGGCCCAAGGACATCAAGCAGAAAAAGTCCATTGGTAAAGGAGGTGCAGAGATGCCTGTTCCTCTCCTTGAGACCAGAGGAGATACC
>JANHGB010027707.1:0-23637 GCA_026283785.1 Coracopsis vasa | reverse complement strand
AAACGAATGAGTTGGTTCTTTATGCAGGCTATGATGACCAAGTGAGATCTTAACAACCCAAGCACCACAGATTGCAGTTTTGCTGTGGATGTTCAGAGCAATCATTAATTTTAGCTGTGCAACTACAGCAGAATCTTTCCAGTAATTTCCAGCCCAAAGTAGTATGTAGGCACTGTGTGCAGCCATGTTTCTATGGCGTTCTGCCCACTTAATAATAATAATAAAAATAATGCCTTTTTTCATTATGTATTAAGTGATTTTGACCATTTGAGACAGCTAAATCCATTCTGTATTATTTAAAGCATTTTCTGTGAATAATTTCTCCTACTTGATTAAACTTTTTCTATACATCTGTTGCTCTCAACATACATAAGCTTTCCTTTAATTGATCTTGGTGAATCAATTAGTGTTTTTCTACCTTTTTGTACTCCTTGTCCTTCATAAAGCAAACCTTTTTTATTTTGTATAATATCAATTATTTAAACTGACATTTCAGTCTTGATTATTGACCAAACATTTGTCAGTATTTTTGCTGTGGTTTAATAAGGATAGTGATTTGATAGGAGAAGCAGTCAGCTTTCAAGCCCTCATGAATAAAGCTTCGACAATCCCTCAGTGGTTGAAAATGTTGAAATGTTTCAAGACATAGACCCGAGGCAGGGTGATCTCCTCTGAGTCTGCTATAGGTATGCCACATCTCTTTCCAATATGTAAATAGCTGCAGCTTGTGAGAGGCACAGGTTGGATTTCAATGAGTTTCAGAGGGTGGAGAGAATTAAATTGCCAAAGATTGTCCCCTTTGCTTTCTCCACAACCAGATCCAGGATATTCAGAATTTGGTCATTGCTGTCTTAGTTTCCTGCTCACATCAGTGGTTACTAACTCTGGTGAAAATAGAGTTTAGGTAATGCTAGACTACTGAAACGGTCCGCTCTGCTCCTCCAAGTTCTAGAATAATTGGATAGCTGAATATGAACAAACCATAGTAGTACTGGGATTATATAGTACTCGTTTCCTTGGCTGCATGCGAGTTCTATGCTAAATTTAATATGGGACATGATTTTGTCTCCTAGACAACACTATCCATTTGCCCACATTGTCCTTTCTCAGAATGTTTCTGTTTGAGGTATTTATTTGCCCCCAGGAAGCTGTGGCTGTCCCATCTCTGGCAGTGTTCAAGGCCAGGCTGGATAGAGCTTGGAGCAACTTTGTCTAGTGGAAGGTGTCCCTGCCTGTGGCAGGGAGTTGGACCTGGATGAGCTTTAAGGTCCTTTCCAACCCAAACCATTCTATGATTGTAAGTGATGCAGCTGGAAAATTATAATATATTTAATGTCTCTCTTCTATTTAAATTGTGGAAAAATTTCCTTTGGGTATTTTTTCTTTATGTAACTGGCTTTGCTATACATTGCCTTCTCAAGATAGATTCTTTTAATTTTCTCTACTTGCCTTTTGTTTTTAAATGGGAGAATTATACTAGCTCGTCTCTATTGCCATCTACGTGCAACCAGAGCACTTCATTTTTATTGTAAGCTTTATTAAATTGAAAGTAGTTAGGGTTCTTAATCCTCTCTTATCTGTGTTTTCTTTTTTACTTTGCTTTTCTTTCTTTGAATTCCAGAGGTATTATTCTAAGGATTCTAAAACATGCTTTCAGGAAGGAATGCTATGTTGACAGAGGCATTTTGGTAGGCCAAGTGAGAAGAATGAAGTCTAGCAGTATGTGTATTCTTAGCTGCACACCTGTTCAGAGAGTAAGTGTAAATCAGAGGAGTCCCTCGGATAGGGTTGTCACCTAAATCAGTGCATGCTCCATATCCTGAGGCTTATTTTAGTCAAATCTGAGAAGTTTTCATTCCAAATTAAGTTTCCTACTCGTATGTGTGATTTAGAAGATGCTATCAAATAACTTCATCTGCTTAGGAGCATGATGAAGTATTTTTTCCCTTGTGTTTTCTTTGTTAACAGAAAAACAAATAAATTGTGCCCCTTTCTATTTGAAGTTTTCTCTGGAGAGGATGGTGAAGGGGAAAGGATCCAGTATGGATTTTTTTCTTTTTATGCTTAAGAAAAAAAAAATGCTAGGAACAACTCTTACCCACTTTAAATCTTTTCGCTAAAGAGCAATAGAATATTATGTTCTTATTTGTGTTTTGGGCTTTAATTTTGTTTTGCACTTTTATCAACTTGAGTGGAAATGCATTATCTCTTTTGGTTAAGTGTATCATTCTTCTATTTTATTTAAAGTTCTATAAACCAAGGATTCTGTAACTGTTACTGTGCAAGAAGCATTTCCTAAACGGCACTCTGTGTTAAGACCCTGTATTACTGGTGGTGGTAGTGAACATAGATCACTGGTTCTTCTATTACCAGAACTATTCATTTGGATTACTAGTTTTCTCTTGAGGCTTCCTGTTGTGTTGCTAAATTTTCAGACTTGCCTTCAGTTTTTATTCATACTTATTTAAAAGAACAGATTAAAATGATAAAAAGTCAGTGCAGTAACTTCCAAGTCAGCCTTTCTGTTATCAGTTAGCTTGTCCTAAATTTGTCCTAACTTGGTGTATCCCAAGACTTGTGCTATTAAACAGCAATAGAAGCATTCAGCATAAACCTGTTAAAGGCTAATCTATTACCTTTCTATCAACTAGACTGAGTTTACTGTACTCTTTAGGGACCTTCAGTCTTTCTTAAATTCTTACTTCCCTCATAGAAGTAATTTGGGGGTAACATAGTAAGAATCATATTCCTGGAGAGTGATTTCCATGTATAGTCTGTCTATAAATGAGTACTCCTGTCATAGGTGACTATAGGTGTGTGTTAGTATTAGAAGCATGATTTTAAGTTTTTCTGTTGTTTCATCTGCTACACTTGATACTTCATTTTATTGCTATTTTTATTTAACAGTCTGGTTACTTTCTTTTAAGTTCTTGGGGCTTGTTTACATCATTCTCTGTGTTCCCACTTCCCTGTGCCATGTGCTATAGACCTTTCATCTTTTTGTTTCAGCTGCTTGAGTCTGATCTGTATGTTTCAGGTTAAAAAAGGAGCTCTCATTTGCATTTTGCTGCTCTTCAGTTTTCTCCTGTGTCTGCTCTTTCCTGCTTTTATGCTGTCTCCCATTGTTGTACTCTGAAGCTCGGAGCAAATACCCATTTTGGAAGCCTTTTGAATTTTTTCACATTAATTTAGGAGAAAGAAAGACTATAATTTGCTCTTCAAGTATTTGAATGCCAGCTTACACACTTGAAGGAGCGGAGATGAATTTCTCTGAATAGGCCCTAGAATCTGCCTGAATGGCCTAAATCCCGCTGGGGACAGTTGGTTTGAAAAGTGATGGATTTAGCAGCCTCCCACTCTGACATTAAAATTGTCCGGGCAGTTAAAGGAGCTCACCATGTTAACGAAGATGTAGCATAAATACCTCTATCATCAACTTCAATTTTAGTTCTCAGCTGCCCCACTATCTCCAAGAGTTCTGCTCCAAAACATGTTCCTTGTTTTCTTTACTCAAGGATTTTGGGCCTATATGTCCTAGTTACATGAGAAAATCATGAAGTTTCCTCTCAGTTAAAGGAGGAATCTATATATCCGTTCATGAGGAAAAACTTACGTGTATCTCTCTTCCCTTTTCAGATGAGGGGTGGGGGAAAATGAAACTTCAGAGCATCTTGTACATCAGAATAAATTGGGTTGCATGTTGATTGGCAATTGTGTATTTCGTCAAGAATTGGTAAAAAAAAAAGCTCAGAACCTTCTCTTTTTTGCTGGAAGCTAACAAGATTAAGTGAATAAGCAGATACCTTGAATTGTTTTGCACAACTATAAAAAGCATATACTTTTATTTTCAAGTTTCTTTTGATAAGGTATTTACAGAAATTATACTTGAAATGATAAAACGATTTATTAGCCCAGACTGGGATGTAGGAAGCAGTAATGCTCTGTAAAGAGTATTAAGGTTTGGGGTTTCTTTCTTCATCATTCAGCCTTCTTTCAATCAGAGGTTTAAGTCCCAAGACTGTTGAAAAGGCATCTGACATCTAAAGGCAGTGTACATGCAATATAAAATATGAATTTATTGAGGACAATCCTGATTTTCTGATTCAAGATACGACCATTTCCTGTTCATAAAAATGGTTGTTCACTTCAGTTCTAATTCATGAAATGATGTTCATGTGGTAAGTATCAATGTAGTATCTTAGTGAATGTCTTAGTTTGTTGCCATAATTAGGGCTTGCAATGGGGGTCCATGTCTATATTGGAGAGAATTCTTTTGCATGTGCGTCAAGTACAGTGTGTATAGCCTATGTCCAAATTGCCCTTTAGTGGGTTTTTCAGGAGCTCAAAAATCAGATGTCTCTTTGGGGTAGTTGGGTATGAAGGCAGATTAGGTCTGTGATTTGGACAAAAGCAAGAAGACATGCATGTGAGAGAGTCTGATGTGGCTATATGAGAAAAAACTTCGAGCTCCCTGGAGTACAATAGACAGGAAGGAAGTGCTTTTCCTCTTTCAACGTGGAAACGTAGCCTGCCTTTTTGCTTCTCTTCTTCTTTCCTTGTTGGAACTTAAACATTGTATGTCACTGTAAGTGTATCCTTTGGTCCTTCGATGTAAAGTAGTGCCTACCCTGCTGCAATGTGGAAGAGCCTAGTAACATCTTTCCTTTGACTTTTTTGTGGGTTACCTTTTGAAACTGTGCTATGAATTGGACAAGGCTCTTTTCCACTCCCAGGCTTTGTAAAAGAAAATGGGATAAGAGATCTGATGCAGAATGGACCTTGAAGCAGATCCGCTCTCACGCCTCTGTCATTTCTGGCTCAAGTGATTGTCAGGTGTTTCAGGTTGCTAAAATCAAAGCACAAATGTCTATAGAAGGTAAGGTCAGGACCTCATTCAAGGATATCAACTTCTTTTTCTTTAAGGAGGAGGATTTAGGGTGATTTGGAATAAGGAGAGGCTTGGGATATGGCAGGAGGAAAGTTTCTCTGTTTCTGGGAGAGAAGAGGCTGATAAATGTATAATTGGAAAGGCTGGAGGAGTAGCAGCAATGGGAAGCTAACACAGAAGGGAGGCAGAAGGAGGGTTGTTTGTAGTTGGAGAAAAATGGAAAGAAAAATAGTAGTGGAAGAGGTGGGCATCTGCTTAAGTGGGTAGACTGAAGAATAAAGGAGACCGTTCTTTTTTAAGAGGTGGCAATAAACATCTTTGGAATCTTTCAGGTGTGTGACATGAAGTCACAATTAGTGTTGGACAGGAAGAATATTTATTTGCCTACACATATGTCTTAGAAATGTAGAGCTATAGCTGCTCATTTGGAAGATGCTAAGATTGATAGGAGCAAGAGACTAAATACAGCAGCTATTTTAAAAGATTTAATATGCAGTATTGTCACTTAAAACGGGCTGTGTATAATTACGAGAACAACAAATTCTTTGCTGCTGACTAACCAGGGGAATGTAGTAATATTAATGCTTTTAGATATTTTATATTGATACTATTTAGAAAGATGGTTCAAAACTTGCTACAGTCTGTGGAATAAACAACAGTACTGTAACATGCTTTAGTTTTTTGTTTAGTAGGCAAAAAAAATGAGTGTGGCTAATTTTTACCATAAGCTGCTGTAATATGGGCAAAAGACGTGGAAAGAGAAATGTGTGAACTTTGCAGAAAGATGGCTTCTTAAAGCCATAATTTAGTGATCAGAAATAGGAGGCAAAGGCAGGAAAGCTTGGCAGAATAAAAAGCCCTCAAACACTGCTTATAAATCTCAGGATGGAAAATAAACATTGCAATGTTCCTCTCGGAAAGCCTTTGTGACTGTAGGGATGTGAAATTCATGGCATTCCAGAGTGGAGATTCTGGTTTGTGCCCTTTCTCATATTGATTTATCACATCTTATTTCTGTTAATATTGAGTTATTGCTTCTGTTAGTCTTTTTGGCAGTAGTTATGATAGAGATATCTCTTTAGTTTACATCATGGTTGTAGAAATGATCACCTGCATCCCTGTAATCTAACCTAATCATCCTGAGACAACGTTCAATGCCCTCTTCTGCAACTTGCATATAAACTTTATAGGCTTTTCTATTCTAGCTCTTAAAATTCAGGTTTTATTTAGTAAACTAAGTTCTTTGCTGACATTCATAGCTCTCCTAGCTGTAAAGACCTGGATCAACTTCCAGGCCTGAGTCAAGGCTTGTACAAAACAATAGACTAGCTTTAAAAACTGGTATTATTTTATTTATGTGAGAGTGACATTGGGTCCCAGGGTGCTCAGCTCATATTGTATTCCTGGTATTTTCTGATATGTCTTATGACAGTCTCTGAAGATACTACCAAATGGTTAGTTTTCTGGATAAATGCTGAAAAATTAATGTCTATATATATATAGATATCAGTGTATAAAAGGGTCTGTTTTATTGCTCAGAATAAAGGGTGATGGTCTTGACCAAATAGTTACAACACTCTTGAGTGTAAAATAGGATAGAATGCATATGGTCAAGATTGATTTTGGGGGTGGAATTTGTATCATTTATTCTTTATTAATACTGGAGATGCTGCAGGAAGAAAAGGCTGAGCAGCAAACGAACTGTGCAACCATAGCTGTAGGAGAACTTGTTGAACTGCAGCTGTCTCTTGCATGACTCACTTGAGCAATATGTATAATCAGAGCATGATATGCTTGCCTGGGAGATTCCTGCCACCTAGTCAGCTACATAATGCTAAGATGATGGCAGGAGCTTCTTCAGATACTGGCTCTCTTGTCACTACTGTATTAATTCTTTAAAGCTAATACATTGAAGTCCCTAGTTTCAGTTTTGAAGTTATGCATATTAAAACATCTTTAGAAATGCTAAGCAGGAAGCCAGCTGGAATTTTCATGTCTCGTTGATTCTTTCTGCTTGAAATACGAGGCTTTAAGACTGAGTCAAATGCATTTGAAAACAAGTTTTTGATGTCGTGATAGAATAAATTTAGTTTGTCCACTATTTAATTTTATGGCATGCAAGAGGTTTTGGGCAGCATTCACCTCAATGCCTATGTAGATAAAGCCATAGTCTGTTTTTATGTATGTGCTGCATGTAGCACTGTATGTGTCCTAAAGCAGCAAAGCATTTCTCTTTCCTTGCATCTGATAGAAAGTAGTGAACCTGACACTGATCAGATTAATTGAACATGCACCTTGATTAACTCATGATAGTCCTGTTTATTCAGAGAAAGGTAATTAATCAGCAGGTATTCGGGTCTCTTTTTATTTAAACAGATGTGTGCAAAGAACCCCAGTGTCAGCACTTGACAGCTTCAGTCCAGAAAGTAGACTGTTGCTAACAGCAGTGAGGCTGGCTGGAGGGGGCTGTGCCTATTGAGGATGTCTTTGAATCATAATAAATGGTCCCTATGGCATCTGAATCCTGACAGTAAAAATGAGGAAAGACCAGGTGTAACCAAGGACAGCAGACAAAGGAGGCCTGTCAAAGCAGTTGTTGCGAAAAAGTCCTTATTTAGTGATAATTTTACACAAGAAAAACAATTGATCAGCTGTGGAGAAAGGCTGTCTAGAGAAATTAAAGGAGAAGGGTCTATTTTGTCAGTGTTTTTCACTACAAACCTCTTACTCCAAACAATCCTAACCCTATGTGTCTGGCGTTTCCTTTTGCTCCACTGCTGCTCTGCACTGTGCAGTTCCTATGTAGGAAAATACATTTCCGTCAAGCGCTATGTCTGTTTTTTTTATAAAACAGTTAAGGAATCTGCTAGGTGGAAAGGTGTGATCTGCCTTAATTGTTTTTCCTGTGTATTGGAATCGGATTATTACAGTGTAACTGTACTTTTAAAGATGTTGCTTTCCAGAAAATAGCTTAGTGTAAAGATGGAAATAGGATTTGGGCTGCTACTCAAATGAGTATGGTTTCTTGACTAATATTTAGTAGCTGTTTTTTTCCTATAAATGTGTTTTTCGTTTGTAATACGTATTGCTTAATTGCATATTATCAGTTAGCTACTGTCTGACCTGTAGTTGTGGGAAACCCTTAGGTTGAAATTCTAGTGGAAGAAACTGTGGTAGAGTGTATGCATGTGGGATGAGTATGTCTGAAAATTACCTTCTTCATCAAAGGAAGAGTGGAAAACCATTGTGAACTGACACGAACCACAGGAAAGTTTTGTTTCGTTTTTTTAACAGAACTGTAAGAATTTCTCTCTTTATGACTCTTGGTATTTTTTCTTATGAAGCAGTTTCAGGTACTTGCTTTTCTTTCTTCTTGCTTCCTTATTCTCACTGACATTTGAGATAATGTTCTCCCGGTGCTTAAAATGACACTTGAGTGAGATGTTACCACCTTGACTGAGAGCTGTTAGTCAATTAGATCATTATCTGAAAGTAGCCCTTCATAGTGTGCTGTTCAAAGGGCTCTGCTTGTGTAGCTGCATGATCATCCTTGTGAACCCCACTGAAACCAGTCATAAACCAACAGTGGAAGAATAGGTGGTCACTGCTTGAGTTTGTTCCTAGTAAATAGTGGCAAGGTGTTAAGTTCAGCCATGGGGGGCTGGAATGTGATGTACAAAATATGATTTGCCTGCTAGGAATTAACTTTTCTCTTGATCAGTAACATCTCTGTGTCGACAACAACAGTGCCACAGCATCAAATGTGATTTAGCAGGTCCTTATTCTGTAATTAGTGCTGTCTTAATTTAGCGTCTGGTTCTGAGGTAGCATAGGAGTTCCTGAGGTAATGCAATACAGATGGGGTTTTTTTGTAGTATTTTGAAGAATCAAATTCTAAAACTGAAGTTCTGTTCAACCATATCACTGAATATTTCTGCTTTTTCACCAGACTATGGAAGCCACATCTTCAGCTTTATTCAGGGGGAATAAAGACATAAATACCTCTATTTACATCACTTAATGAGCACTGTTAAATCATTAAGTGACTTAACTCAATGTAAAAAGTCCAGTAACTTGGTGACTGATGTGGAGTGAAGGAATATCATTGATTCCATGGAGATCATGGGTTTTGCTGTGAGCTCAAAACGAAGGAGAACAGAATGTTTGTGTCTGCATGTTCATACTTTAAAAGCCTTATATATGACAGAAATGATAAAGGATAATCACATTTAAAAAGAATAGGTCTGGGGGAAATAAAAATGCAGGTGTTATAAACTGTGCAGTAGATAGGCAGATTATGTTTGAAAATGTGAACAGGTTTTGCTGTAGCAATCAGTGCTTCTCATAAATTGGATCTTCAGCATATGTGTATGACTGTAGACTGTCGTAATAAACTTCACTGTCACCCCTGCAAGAAAGGTTTCAGCTTATTTTAGTTCTAAGGCCAACTTGGTTATTAATTTCTTACTATAATATAACAAATACTTCCATGAAACTATGTGTTCTGTTAGGATTGTAGCTGTTCCTCAGACTTTTAATATGTGAATACCCTTTTAGTAGAAGCACAAAGCAATTTTCTGAAATAGTGCTATCCTTTGCTTTAGGAAAAAGGTAGGATAGGGGTGAGGGAAGATTTTTCAAGTGACTTAGTAAATATAAATAATGCATTGAAACATTCAGATTGAAATCCAGAAATACTGGTTCAAAGATATGTAGCCATTAATCTCAGAAGGGAAGTGTCATTGTGTTTTCCACATTTCCAACTGAAAAAAAGTGTCTAGAAGGAAAAAGTGGATTTTGTTTCAAATAAGCAGAGAACAAGAACAAAACTGTGATCTCGATACAAACCTTCCTGCATCAGTATAGCAGCAATCATCTGTCTATGTTGCATTAATATCCCTGGAATTGTATAACAGAACACTGCATCATAAATATTTACCTGCCAACAGTGTATTTTTCTTTCATGCTCATATAACCATGGACTGGCTGATGCTTTTTTGTATCTTACGGATGTAGAACATTTAAGTATTTCAGCCATATTAACAGTAACAGTTTCTCCAGTTATTTAAACTGGTAGAAAAGGTCTTATGCTCTAGCTCTTGTGTAAAGATTTTATATGTTTTAAATCCCACAGAAATATTTTGTGGACTCAAAATGCTTCCACTGACTTGGATGGTTTTAAGGATCAGAATCCACAGTTTATATCATCAAGTTATATTTTCAAGTAACTGGAAAAATAAACTAATGAATAAGGTGTGACAGCAGGTCAGGGATCTGATGCCTGGGGAAAATCAGCACTCTGTATGTCTCCTTTACAACTGCTTGCATTGACGGGTATTATGCTCTGGGATTCAGGTGCAGACTTAAAGGTCACTAAGTCTTTGTTTTTAATAAACTCTAGTTTAAGTGGATTGCAGTGCATAGTTTAAATGAGCATGTACTAGAGCTCTCTGGTCTGACTCTACTTCCTGACGTTGGATCTGTAAAACGAGTGTTGCATCCCAGCTCCATGAGATGCAGTGCCCTCTGTGACATTGCAGAAAGTTGCTATAATTTGTTTACAGATTCTTGAGTACAAAGCTGATTTATATGGACAATATGTATTCACTCATTGCTGTTCCTTGTCCCTTTTTTAAAGGATAATTACTTGGTCTGGTTGTCTGCTGCCTCAGCCGTGCTCATCATAAATGGAAAGCAGTGTGAGGTCATTATCTCACTGGTACTGGTTGTGACTTCCCCACCTCAAGGTGAACCACTAATGTCTGAACAGCACTGAAACTGGATCATAGAATCATGGAGTAGTTTGGATCAGAAGGGACCTTCAAAATTCATATAGTCAAACCCGCTGCAGGGTTGGTGCATTTGCTGCCTCTCTGGGCATTCTGCTGTGGCTGTCATGTCTTCTGTGTATAAATGACTGTGTGTGACCTGCCCACCTTCCTCAGCATACCTGTTTGTGAGTGGGTGGGGAACAGGAATGGAATCACGTGGTTACCCAGGCTGGATGGGAGGATCAGTTTCTCCTATGCAGAATTTTCCAACTAACTTCTTAGTGCTCTTACAGAGCAATGGGCTGGCTTGGTGGTTCCCTCATCTGAAACTACCACGTTTTAACAAAAAAAGTAGCCTCCTTAGTAGAAGTGCTCATGTAGAACTACCTCAAACACCTCCTGACTCAAAATTCCTTTTTCCTTTCACATCAACCTCTCCAAGCCAGGACTTAGTAGATTTCCCAAAGAACTTAGCCTTAAAACCAGCTTTAGGGCTTGCTTTATGTGTAATTTATTGACTAGCTTTAATCAGAGCATGTTGAGGAGCACATGGAATAAAACATTACATTTATGGGACTTTCTTTGGAATGACTAGGATCATAGCAGTCCCCATGTGTTTAGACATTAACAAAATAAAACATCTTTTTCAAGTTTTGGAATTATTACAATGCAAGAAATTGTTCCAAGTAGTTATGGAAATCACTGCAACTTGCAAACTATATCGGAAACCTGTTAGTTTTTCAAAGAGGCTTTAATGGTTTTGCTATTGCCTTCCAGCAAATTTGTGTACTTGCTTCACTTATGGAAATTAAATTCTTGTTATATTTAGGGTAAGATAATATGCCTAGGATCAACAGGAATCCTGTGGGAGAAATTTAGTATCAGAATTGGCCTTGGGTAATATCTTATTCCATATAATGATGAAGTAGGTCCTTTTGTATTCTCTAGGGTAATTCAGGAACATCTGCTTCACATTAGCTCCTCAAAGTACTTTGTTTAAAAGAAACATATTAAAGAAACCTTTCACAGCTCTTAGTAGAGCAACTGCTTCTTCTTTAGTCTTGGGCTAAGTGCTTTCCAGTATGAATGATTGCTCTAGCAGCAAGGACAATTAGAACACCATCCTGTAATAAAACAGCACCCAGTCCTATTTGCAGAGTATTAATTGTCTGCTTTCCCAGCATGGTATAATCAAGGTAATGCAAAATGAGCTGCTACAAAGAGTTTCTTGAATTTTATAATATTCAATTATCTTTAAGTCTTTTTGCAGCAACTGCTGAAAGTGAATGAATTAGAGACTGTTGGCAGAAATCTTGCAAAGGGGTGTAAATATCCCTCAGGTCTTTGTGATTTTTGATTCCTGAGTTAATAGTAATTTTGTTATTCATTAGTGTTGCTGTTATCTGCATCCTTTGTTTTTTCAGACAGAAAAGCTTCTGAATTTTGACTCAATGATTTTCATGGCTCAATCTGAAACTATCTTCAGGAGATAACACTAAGAGCTATATTTAGTAACCTTCCTGTCTGGTCTTATTCCATTACCACACTTTCATTAGTATTCAGGCCTGTTTTTCTATCTTCTCTCTGTCCTGTATTTCTTGTTCCCAGGCAGAAGAAATTTATAGCTGCCCTTTTACCCTGTTATCACAGACCTGATTTCTTCTCTGCAAAATTGTCTCAGCATTACAATATGAGAGAGGCTCTTTCCCCTCCCCTTCCCCTCCACCTCCAACTGTCACAGCTGCCTGTCATTCCTTTGGGATGCAGAGCCTGTGCTTCAACAATTCCATTACTTTGTCATGACCAAGAATAAGCACCCAAAAGCAGGGTTAGAAATTAAGATAGCTTTGTAGATAATGACACTTTCACAGAGGGACAGACCTCTTATCTGTCTATACATTGATAACCTTTCCAGACTGAAAGTTAAATTATTTCTTTTTATTATAGCAAGAAAATTAACAGATATGTATGAGATTATATATATATATGCACATATATACACCTTTAAAAATTATCTAGGCAACTACAAATGCAGCCACCAAGGAGGATTTTAAGAATTATCCAAGTACTCAGGATAGGTGTTCTCTCCTATAGACAAATTAGGAGTGTTCAGTGTTATTAAACACTAGTCTGCCTCTTCGCAACATTGAAAATTAGGATTCTACTGCCTGAATTCACAAGTTCTGTAGGTTTTTTTTCTTTGCCCATGTCTTTCCATTGTTTAGATGCAGCTGTCTTCCTTGGCAGATTGAGTGGAGTTTAAACAAGTGTCAATATATATTTATATATATGTGTATATATATACATACACACACCTGAATTCTAGCATTATGATTCTCCAAATAGCAATTGATCATAATTTTAAAGTTGATCCATTTAGATTTTTTTGTTTACGGGGATTTTACGTTGTCATTGCTATTCTGGTGGGGGAAGGCAGATTCTTTTCTGCTAGCTCGGTGTGTTTGTTTTGCTGTAATAGCATGTTGGTGATAAAATATATGATTTTGTATTTGTAACGTCATGCTTTGGTATAAATTTGCTTTCAAAGCAAAATTTTGAGGGTGAATCTTCACAATCTAAATGCAGAGTTAAATTTCATGGAATTGAATATTAAATGTCTTTTATGAGTAACTTTCATAGAGGGAATTTAGAAGTCTTTTGTCTCTCATGTGAATTGGATAACAATTTGATTCTGTTTGACCATTTTGAAGTCAGTAAAGATTGGATTTTAGTTTTATTTTATCCACAAGGATTTGCATTAATTTACTTCCTACTCATTTCACATACTACTGGAAAATCTAGTGACTCCACTCAGCCTTGTAAATCACAAGATTGTAAAGATACATATAAGGCAAGATAATGCACCAATCTTTGACTGTCTTGTTTCTCTGTAACATCTGTCATATCTTAATCAGGGAACAATGGAAAATAGGATGTTGTGTGTATGCAATTTCTTTCCAAAACTTTAGAATGTTAACAGTGGTAAATGGCAATATATTTGATCCGTAGTACTTATATAAACTCATCACCATAACAGCTAGCTTCTGCAGTGTTGTTTTATGAGTCTTCACAGCAAGCAGTTAATACATGAACAGACACTGAGCAATGTGGGATCTGAAATAGCAAGATACTAAATAAGTTGTCCAGATAGTTCTGACAGAAAAGGAAAGCAAGTTCTGCATTTCTTATGCCAGCATCAAAATCCTTCCTTCCTTTGCACGATTAACTTACAACCTTCTGTCTCCTCTATAGGCCTGTGCACAAAACTGCTTTTGTGAAAGAGAAGTGGGATACATTTACCAGCATCTTCTGTGCTAGCCATGCAGTATTTGTAGGTTGGTCTTATTGCAGATTCTGGAATAGTGGCTGCATTAATACCTTTAAAAGACAGTCAAGTGGGACAGAAGGCAGCTTTGCATAGAGTTTTAGGGTTTTTTAACCACTTGGAATAAGTGAATAGCAAAATGTGTGTGTAGCTCCCAAACCAGTTACATGTTTGTTATTTCTGCAAAGGGATTTGTAGCTACCTAGCAGGATCACAGTGCCATGAGTGCTAATTCTAGCTAAATCTCTCTATATTTTGAGGTTTGCTGAAATGGAAAATGAATGCATGGTCTTGGAGGAAAGCAAAATGCACTCCTTTTGAGAGGTTGAAATAATTTCAGCCTCACCAGAAAATACGCTGATTTTTCAAACACCTCTTAAAATGCAGAATGCTCAGCCCTATCTTATTCCATTTCTTTGACCTTTCTGAAATGGATTTGATTGCAGTTTTACTTGTAAGCAACAGATAAACAGCTCAGACTATAAAAAGAAAATTATTAGCATTACTGTTTTACTCCAGAGCTCAGGCATCGGTACTTAACTTATGACTGAGAAATGAATAAACTGAGTTTATCAAAATTCAGAGTTTACAGCTCTGAATCGCTAAATCTTTAACGCAACTATGGGCTGGCTCAGCAATGCTTAAAACCTTCAGCTTCAACCCCCATGGTATGCTAAAATGCCGTTAAGTCATGGACCATTTGTCATGCATCTTGTCAAGATTTCTGGGAGACAAAGCCTTAAATTTCAGAGTAAGGCAAAGGGATTTTTCTCTATCTATTAGTGATTCGTGGCCCACTGTTGAGTCCTATCAGCTCTGAAAGGTGTGATCCAAAGCAGGTTGCGAAGTTAAAGTCTTAAGTAAAATACCTTGTGTGTGTCTATTAAAAAGCACTTCAAAACTAAAAAAATTAACTTAATTATTTTTCTAATTTTCATGGCATGTGGACTCTGTAGGATGCATAAATGAAGCTGTTGCTCTGTGTGTGTGGGTAGTAGCCCCTTGGAAATGGTAAAACGTGTGAAATTGCAAAATACTTATGGGGACCATGGTCTCAGTGCTGTCAGCTGTTACTGGAGCATTTAACCAGTGCCAGTGCTTGACTAACATGAAGTGAGAATCAAGGAAATATAATTGGTATCACTGCAGAAAGGATGTGATGCACATTAAATAATATATAGCTTCATGACTGCTACCACTTGCAAAATTCAAGGGGCCTATTATATTGCTTCAATGTAGAACAAAAGACTAGTCAGGTGTATTGCTAATCTGCTTGAAATAGTAATGAGAAGGTGCAGGATTAGTTTATTTGTAACGAAAATTGTAGCTACCATGGAAATGGTTTTAGGTTTCTTGAGTGATGAAGAGAAAGTTTCCTTAACTACAGTGGAATAAGCAAAAAGTTGATTTTTGAGGGGGGAGACACTAATCTGGAGAAGTTGAAGAACTGGAAAGCACTGGATAGTAACTCTTGTTTCCACAAGCCAGCAAAGACAAATAGTGCACGTTTTAAGGATTTAGCTGAGGAAAAAAGAAAATACCTTCATTAGTGTTAGATATCATGAGAATTAGGTGTTTGTTAGGTGGCAAAAAGAAAGAATACTTTACCAGTTTACATGTTGGGAGGGAAACCAAGCAATTTTAGGCAGCAAACTGTGTAACTGTTCATCATCTCCAACAGCAGCTGATGCATTTCTGAATTGCTTTAGTGAGTCAGTCTTGCCTCAGTAGGGTATACATATATATCTGACTTGCTCAATTCCCACAAGCAGGGGTAGGTACAGTATCTGTGATAAGTTTCCCCTTTGCCAGTTTCAACCTTTTGCTTGATTTTGTTACTCCCAAGAGATTGCATTTGAGCTCTGGGAAAATCTGTGCCAGCAGCTGCAGTCTTGCTAGATAGGTGCATTTATATGTTAGTGCAGTATAAAGCTGTGGTAAATCAGTCACTAAAGACAATTAAAACTATAAAATTGGCTAATACAGTGATCTTCCATTTGAAAAGGAAGACAGATGACAGTAATTTCCTATGTGACCTGGATTCAGAGCAACCAGAGGACACAAGGACAAAATGACACAAATCTGTGTGATGCAAAACACTATTCCCTGAGGAAGGCTTTCTTCCTGAGTCTTTGAACTAAAGTCTGAATTCGTAAGATTTAATTTATATAAAAATGTTACTGGAAAAAAAAAGGACAAAAAAAGGACAAATAAGGGAAATCATTCATGTTGCATTGTTCATTTAAGGGGTCGCTATAAACCATTGTGGCTTTTTGGTATTGTGAAATAGTATCTGCTGTGTGGAGCTGATATATTAACCACGGGGGATTAAAATCTGTGGCATTTATTGCTATCTTAATTCAGGTGTACATTTCTTGGTCATCTTGACCCTAATGCCTCAAAACCAGGCCTTCTGGAAATGTGCTGCTGAGCTTTTCCTGTTCCTGAGAAGATTTCTATTGTGTGTATTGCCCTCAGGTAGATAAATAAAATAACCATTAATCCTATTGTTCTATTTTGAGGTGCCACCTAACAAGATCAAGTAGAAATACAAGAGTACTTTCCTAGCTGCAGAAACCCCGGGCTCAGGTGAGCCTGATGAACACTCAGCTGTGTTTACTTAAGGACAGAGACTGTCTCAGATGAGAAAGTACACAACTATTTCCCAAATGGAATATTCCCTCGAATATCTCTTGCTTCGTCATAGGTTTTCCTGAATATAGCAGATGGCGCTTTTTTTGTGTGTGTGTGTGTGTGGGGGGTTTGGTTTTGTTTGGTTTTGCAGTGTTTATCAGCTATGGCTTCTTAACTGGTTGAATCCAAGGTGAATTCTTTGCTCTATTTGTGTTAGCAACAGCCTGAACTTGTGATAGAAATTCAATTGTGCTCGAAGTTACAGGGGCCTGTTATCATAATTTAGACCATAAATTATTTTCCTTTACCCCACTGTTTTCCTGAAAACAGCGATTCTCACCAGATTAACATTTATGAAGCATAGAATTGGTTAGGTTGGAAAAGACCTTTAACATCATCAAATCCAACCATTGACTTCACACTGCATGTTAAAATGTGGAACATATTGTAGCAACCAATCTGTGCATCATGTAGGTTACTTAGGGTGACGTATTCTTTCATAGGCTCACAGAGGAAGCAGAACTAGTGGGGATCTTCAGTTCTTACCTGTGGACAAAGAGTTCATTCAGTGTCTAAGCAAATGAATACATTGTTTTTGACTATGCTTAGGTGTTACTATGTTCTCTTATGGACCACAAAATAAATGGCTTATTCACACAGCTGAACCCTTTTTCCATCAGTGTTCAGTAAATGCACCAAATAAATTAGATTTCTAACCTAGATACTGTGCTGATGGTTTCTATTTGATGAGTTCAAGTTGCACCTCTCCTGTATTTCTGACATGAAAACACATTTATGTAAAATATTGGTAGTATGAAGTATTGTAATAAAGTGTCTTCACTAGTCAGGTACTGGAACACAGATTTATAGGGAAGAGTTTTGCTGAACACACTGTAATCAGTATCTTTTCCAGACAGAAATTGTTTCTGGCTAATACTAACAGCATACAGAGAAGCGTAATAATGTATTTTTAGGCCACTGATGTATTGGCCAATGCAGAGTCTTATGTGTACCTGAAAAACAGTGAGGTAAGCTGACCTTGATTGCAGCATGTATTTATAACAATAATAGCAATATGGCATTATCAGAGAAATTAAATGCTAAAATCTTTGGAAAGTGTAGAAATATCTTTGGCTGGTTTCCAGTGTTAACTTCTGTTCATTGCTGTTTAGGCTCCAATCCCTGGTTAGTGTTCACTTAGAAGGAAAAAGCACTCACGCTGTACAGTTAATCAGACTTTTTCTTCTCTGTGTGTTTTCTTATCCCCAAATACTTCCTGAGAGTGTGAATCTCTGACTTTCTTTATATCACTATACTCTAGTGCTTTGACCTGGGTAGACATTTACTTCCTCAATTCCATTTTTCTTGCAATAGAAAGGGAATAATACCTATTGTGCCCAGCACAGTAGGCTGGTGAGTTCAGGAAACCTTCAAGGCTGTGACAATATTATATACTTGAGTTTTAAATTAAGGTCCATCCAGGAGATGATGGTTTGAAAGGTGATGTTTGTAGCTGGGGTTAAGTTAATCTCTGACTAAAAGAAGAAAAACAAAGTACGGAAATTTAAAACCAACCAAACAAAAAGATGAGGAGTGCTTCATAGAACAGAGTGCTTTTAGCTGTTTACTTAAAACTGTAATGCATCTGATGTGTGGCTTTTGTACCACGTTTAGAAGCAGGCACATCCACTGAATTGACTTCTGAATGACAGACGGATCATTAGAGTCCTATGGGGTTGTATATGGGATGATTGCTACCAATTCTGTGTTAGCATGTTGTGTTGCTTTCAATTCAGGCAGGCATAGGAAAAGAATGGCTGTTGCCCTTTTAAAGCAAAAGATCACAGGGAGCTGCTTATTTGGATGGAGAGCTTGTCTGAATAGAAGGGAATAATATTGGCCACTAAGAAACCCTTGTGTGAGAGACATCAACAGCTATTAACACAAGTAGGACCTCTGCTGTCTGTTGTTTTAGATGCTGTTAGTCCCGGTGGTTTGTCAACCATGCTACTGGTGACAGCTTTCTGTGAGCTGCTTCCTGAAAGCACTTCTTGAGCTAAGAGGAGTTAGTATGTAAGACAAGGTCTGAAAATGGGAAGCAGATAGGATTTCAGGGAAGGGAGTTTCAGGATTTCAGGATCCTTCAGGAAGAGGATTTCAGGAAGGTGTTGAACTTAATATTTTAGTTATTCCAGAATGCAAACTGAAATCCTGCCAGAATATGATGAATTATTTCCCCAAACTGAATTTTATACACCACTATTAAACTACAGATGGGGAGCAATATATGTGAGCCCTGCAAATTGGATAATAGATCTTTAACATTACCTTTTTGAAATGCCCCATTGATTGATGTGATTGAGGTGCAAGACTTCCATTCCATATCCACCCAGTGCATTGGAACAGGACCCTGGTGTTAGTGTGGAATTCAAATGTTCAGGATATGGAATGGCCTCTTGAGAGCTGTGACAGGTAGTGGTGAGCAAAACTCTTGCAAAGACTTAAGATTAATGAATATCAGTACTGCAAGAAGTTACATGACAACGTTAAAGTGAGCATTGCAAGGAGTAAGCTGGAAGGCTTAAATTCAGAAATAGAGCTGCACAAGTTGGTACACACGGTTCTTTGAGGACTTGTGTAACTTTGCAGGCATACAAACCTTGGCTTAGGATTTGTCAGATCAGAAAAAGATAGAAATGATAACTAAGCCTGTTTCTGTTCCAAAGAACGTGATGAAAAGATGGCTTTGTTGCACACAATCCCTGAATCACAGACATCAGGGAATAGATACAGTAACTTCAGGCAAGACATGAGGTGTGTGCAGATTTGTACAGCTTGTATTTGCTTAAGTCTGTTTGTTCTACAAATCCGTGGGACAGCTCTTTGTGCTGCACTTCCATAGGGTCCAGTAAATTCTCAGCAACTACCTACCATATTTCTTTGATATAAATGGAATGCAAGTTTCTTATTTCTCTAGTGTATTTTTGAGTGTTGGGAGAAGCCACAGAGCTGATATGATTAATCTTAAAGGGAAATGTCTAAGAACAAAACCCTGGACTCACAGAGCACAGGTATTACCCAGTTGCATGAGGGCATCTAAACAGATGAGATTTAAAAAATCTGATTAAAACAGCAGAGTGTATTTTCAGCAAATAAATGCTTTGCAATTGCAACACCCAGAGTAAAGCTGGTTTTAGTATGTACATGTGTGTTCATATAGGACTCTGTTCAGAGGTTATGCTGCTAAATCATTTTTTCATGGAGGAATATGCAAGCGTTCTCCTCACAAAAGCACCCTGTGGTGAGACATCCAGCTTTTCACAAAATACTGTTTGGCTCATGGTACTAATTATACATCCTGCCCTCTGACATCCCTGGACCATGACCCTGTCAAACTAGACAACATCACTGGAATTGTTAACTATACCCTCGTGGTTGTCCAGGACTGGGATTAGAGACCTCCAGGGAGACAGCCCTTGCTCAGGTCTGAATAAAACCTATTCTTCTTTCTGCTAATCACATCCACTTTCAATTATGCTCTAAGCTGGAACTTGCCTAGGTAACCCCTGATGAGGTTGCTCTGGCAAGTGCTCATTAGGGGAAATGTGATGCAAGACACTCTGCTGTAGCAACACTGTAGGAAGATTCTTATTCCAGCTGCTGGTTTTAGCACATAAATTCCTAAAACGTCTGCATCCAACGTTTCCAACCTGTTTCCAGTTTTGAATATCTTAAATTGAGAAGAAAAATCCCAGTTAGTAATGTTTTTAATATTGCGTTTAGCCTTGAAGTCCAGATTTCAGAAGTTGTTACATGATTTTTCTGTTGTTTTGTCATTATTCAACATCAGAGGTGGACTTTGTTGCAGGCAGAAGACCTATTGGATATTTCTTTCTGTGGTGTTAGAAGCAAGGAGAAAAGTTTTTAAATAGTCTTTGTGGCTTCTAGAGGGTTCCATTTATTATAAACTTGGTTTACTGCAAGCTGTTGTACTTTCATGTAACATTTACAATGTTAACATATTTCTTACTGTCTCACTGAATGTTTAACAGCTGCTTACAGCTGTGAACATGTTCAACAGAAGAATGGAGAATAGCATGTCCCAGGGCACTTTACTGCACTGTGGTCATGGTACTTCATACAGTGGGTAGATTTATGTTCTTGGAGCAGATCTGGAAGCTGTGAGGGAAAGCTGAATGCGATTCTTGCATCTTGACTATCTTAAATGTAGGCTAAGCAAAACTGACTTCCAGTTCTGTAAATTTAGTACTTTGTTACTGTACATTATTGTGATTTCCTTTAGGGTATCTCAGGAGATGTCACACCCCTGTATTCTGACTTTTCTGATATTCTCTATCACGCTTCTTATTGTTCAGCTATGTAGAAAATTCATCTTCTAACATGTAAGTAGCTTCAACTGCTTCAAAACTTCTTTTTCTAGTGAATTCACTAATACTCAGAAATGTTTTTGCCCAGCTCAAGCCATAATGGCACATGTGGAAATCAGAAGTGAAGAAAACTCATCTCTTGTGTTGTAGTTAGCTTGTCTTGCTTATAATAGTCAATGCTTAAAAGCACTTGTTGACATCCCTGTGGGACATCAGCATATTTTGGATTAGAATCACTGGCACATCCTGGTACCAGACTGTCTTGGAAGCAGGGGAGAACTTGGTTGTAGTATCTAGCATGCCTCAACTGTATTTATTTTTCTTGCCAATAAAATCTGTTACATCTAAACAAAATCCTAGGACTAAATATATCATCAATGATCAAAAATAATAGAGAGGATTATGGGGAAGGTTGCGCTTATTTTGATGTCATGAGTAATCTTTCTTTCTGTTCTTCTTACCAACTTGGAGCTTTATCTTCTGCCCCTTACCTGCAACATAAATCTAAACCATCAAATCCTTGAGGCTGTTCAAACCTATAATGTGTTGAGTCTCATTTTAGTTATCTTCTCTCAGTCCTACTTGAAAATGCAGTGAACAGAGAAGAACACTGGAGAAAGCAGTTTGTTCACAAAGGCAGTTCTTTACATTATAAAAACGGGTGATGCTAGGCATTTGTTCAGAGAACTCACTGAAGCTTGTTGGATGGTTTAGCTACAAAGGAAAACACATCTTGACAAATATTCCATATGAGCTATAGACAATAATCTGTTTGTTATGCTGATGGGTTCTGGAGCTTTATGTTAGTGGAAAATGTAATTGAAACAACTTACCGAGTTTCATTTGGATTTGTATGAAGCTAAAAGACTGGAGAGCTGGAGCCACAGAAAAGGTTCTTGTCTCTTTGTTGTGTAGTTTATATTTAGTTAAGATATGTAGGGGAAAAAGCAGGTACCTTTCAGGATATATATGTCTAGGTCTTCTGTTTTCGTACTCTTGATTGCAAGTTAGACTTTGTTTTCTCAGTGTCTTCTAAAGCATTTTCTCAGGCTTTTACCTTCATTGTACCCACAGTCAATGTGAAACTCATACCTCCTTGATGCTGCTAGTGTTTGTAGCTTCTCATAATGTGTCTAGCTGATAGTGATTGTCCCTTTGACTGAATGGTCAGCTGGTTCAGCATTGTACACAACTGCTAGACTTGCTCTGGAGCCAGTGATAGGTAAAAGTGATGGACTAGCTAGATGCTCTTACTTCATTTCTCTTGACATAACCAGGCCAAGTTACCCTGTAGAACAGACTGTTTTAAACTGTTTCCTCATCCAGCGTGAGGTGTAGAAAATGATCTCAGAGGGAATTCCTACTTCTATCTGTAGAATCCAATAGATCATACAAATTTACTTTCAGCTGGCAAAATGGTTCATTCTTTCTTGATGTCTGTTGGGAAAGAAAAGGGTAAAATTACACGGTGTAGTGCATGATTCTTAGTACTATCACAGTTATTAAAAATGTTGAAAGCTATGAAAAGATAAGTCCATTTTTGGAGCCGCTTAAGGAATTAATTTCTCATAAAGTAAGCTGTCAGAAGCAGCTAAACCTGATTGTAGAATTTAAGGTATATAAGCTTTTAATCAAGAGTTAACTCTTTTGCCTTATTCTCAAATTGATGCTAGAGACAGTTAATATCCTCAGTGGAATCAGCTGAGAAAGGAGGAAGAGCCCTTATCTTAAAAACCAAAAGCAAAATCTTAGCAATATGCGAGAAGATGGTGATGACTTGGTGACTTTTCAGCCAATTATAACCTGTACTTTTTATTCTTTGTGAACATTTCCTAGAAGGGCAGTAGTGAACAGATCTGCTTTTTGTTCTAGACAAGCCAGAAGTACAGTATTGGTGTCCTCTTGTTCAGGAAAGAACCTCCTATACTTCATTATGCTTCTCCATAAATTTATCTAGAATGCTGTCTATTTTTAAGAATAAAACTCTTATCATCTGCTGTTACCTTGCTGCTTGGTCAGTCTCTGGAACATGTTACATATTGTGTCTTCCTTGACTATCTTTGTTGCTGTAAAAAATTATTCTGCTCTTACTTCAGCCATGTGCATCATAAATGAAAAGTGTAGCTATTAAATGAAATCTTCTCAAACCTTTCTGCCTGTAACAACACTGTTTCCAATTGGTTTTCTCAAGTAACACCTTGTTTTTATAGATTAGACGCTGTGATTTTCATAGTCCTCTTTATCTGACTTGTCACTTTTACTTTTTCGCCCATAAATGCAACAATCCTGATCCAGCTCCGTCTTAAGAATTGTTTCACTTTTTGAGAAATTAAATAAAAGATTCTTGTGACTTCTTGTGCACTTGGTATTTTATTCCTTTTTATAGCTTGTGTGTTTTGGTTTGACTAAGCTTACACCAACAGTTACTCAATTTAAGATGATAGCATGCTAATCTGGCCAAGGTGGTTCTGCACTGAGACAAGTTCATAGCATTAACAAAGCGGTGCTTCGGGTTCTGTACCCTCATAGTAGGGTGTGTGTATAGAATGACAGGATGGTTTGGGTTGGAAGGGACCTTAAAGCTCACCCAGTTCCAACCCCTGCCACAGGCAGGGACACCTTCCACTAGAG